>JANBXA010000429.1:6037500-6177500 GCA_030556225.1 Cricetiscus sungorus
CCCTCCACCCGTCCTGCCCTTTCCCCTACTTGGGGCTCAGTCCTCACTGCCACCTGCCTCTCCTCTCCATTGCCATCGGGCTTCGGCCACCACACTCACCTCCTTGGCACACAACAGTTATGTCCCCTACCTCTTGAAGCCTGGCCAACCGAGTGACCCGCTCTGCCCAGTGCCGTGCGTGTGCTGCGCAGAGACCCCTGTATCCTACAGCAGCTCCTGGAGTTGCCCAGGTAGCCCTTGTCACATGAGTGAATAGCAGTGAACGGGTGGTGAGGTAAGGACAGAATGGTGTCCTCACCCCTCCCCTGTCCCCACGCCTCTGCAATGAACACCTCCTCTGCAGGACAGAGCATCAACCCCAAGTTGGCGGGCCTGATTGGGCGGCATGGACCCCAGAACAAGCAACCCTTCATGGTGGCCTTCTTCAAGGCCACAGAGGTCCATCTGCGTAGCATCCGGTCCACGGGGGGCAAGCAGCGCAGCCAGAACCGCTCCAAGACGCCCAAGAACCAAGAGGCACTGAGGATGGCCAGTGTGGCAGGTAGGGGGGTCCCGGCAGCCAGAGGGGACCATGTGTGCAATTGCATTGTGGGTGATTCCAGAACAGATCAGCCTGTGAGCCGGGGCTTGCCTGTCCAGCGTGCAGCTTCTCCAGGACTCTTGTGGCCTTGAAGCAAGGCCAGGCTGCTTGTGAGGGCTCCGTGCTGGCTCAGTCTTCCAGCCCCTGGCCTTGGGATTCTGAGGAAACACCCAGGGGAGTTTGGGCGGTTTAGAACTAAGAAGTAAGGGCCACTAGGCCATTGCCTCACCCCCCACCCCCTCCACTCCAGGGCACCTTGCTCTGCGTATGGCTTCTTCTTGCCTTGAAATGGATAGTCATTGGTTGGACCACACTCACCTCCTTGGCACACAACAGTTATATCCCCTACCTCTTGAAGCCTGTTTCTGGGTGTCCCCAGTGACAGTTGTGTCAGGAGGACGCAGTCCTCTTCCCAAGGCATCAGAATTTATTATTAGTTCAGAGGCTATGCCAATTTCATTGGTTTTAATTCACCAAACGCCCCTTCCCCTTGGCAGACACGGCCACTTGCAATCATAGGACTTTATTCCGATCTTAAGTAGTAAGTCAGTCTTAACTACTTAACCATTAGTGACTCAGCACAATTACACATGTGTAGCATGACATTACATATTAATTCAGGCATAACAGAGTGGATAGGAAGTGGTTCAGGGAGAGGCAATGCTACCCGGAAAGACTGCCCTAAAGCTGAAGTGCGGAGCCGACCTGACTGAAGGGAAAAGTCGCCCTGAGGCTGCATGATGGAGTCTCAGGTCCGGCTGTGGTCTCTAGAGCAGAGTTGTCAAATGCAGGTCTAGGTGAGCCTTGGTGTTGATTTGCAGGGGGCTGAGGGTGCTGAGTAGGGCCTGGACTGCCCTGTGGCAGTTTCCTTGGGCAAGGTTTACGGCCAGTGGTCAGGACCTGGGTCACTGTGCCAGCGTGTCTGTGTTGGCTGTTCCTTTAATCCTAGCCCAGGTAAGAGAGCTCCATCTGTCACGATGGCGGCTCGTTGCTCTGATGTTTCTGACATAAACTGTGTTCCTAGATGGCATTGTTTATAGACACAAATGAGTGACCCGGAAGTCCCACTCCGGTGTGGCGGCTGGCGGTGCTGTTTTACTCATATAAATACAAAGCAGAGTCCGACTGCCTCAGCACTCAGGCCCTACATTGAGCCACTCGGGGCAGCACAGGTGATTTGTAAAGCAGGTTAACTGTGGGCAGGGCACAGCCTGCAAGTCACCCAGGGTCACCTACCTACTCGCATTCTGACCATGGGCAGGGACTTCATAAGCTCTCCTGCCAGGTGGGGCCTCTTAGGCATCTCAAAGGGGTCTGTGAGCCCCAAGTGTGACTTCCTCCATATTTGGGGGCCTTGTTGTTGTCTTTGATAGGATTGGAATTCTGTGGTAGAAGCCTAGCCATAGAAGCTATTTGGGACAGGTAGACGTGAGTGTCACCCTCATCTGTATGAGTGACAGGCCCAGGATTGGGCATGGTGACTGGGTAATTCAGCTCATTCCAGGGTACAGAAAGAGTCCCTATGGAACCAGCCTGGCCTTGCTCACGGCCTGGCCACGCTGGTCCCACTGCAGAGGCCTGGGATGGAGGGGGCGGCTGGAGCCACAGGTGTGGTGGGTGGAATTCTCTCGGGAGTCTCGTCTTTCCGTTTGAAATCCATCCTCGTCTTTCCGTTTGAAATCCATCCCAAACAGGAGTGGGAGTTCTGTGATTTCAGACTGTGAGTAGTGTAGGTGTGAGGTCATGCTCGGTGCTCTAGGAAGGGTGGGCACGGCACAGGGTGAAGGAGGGCTCCCTTCAGAACCTGAAACTTCCCAGAAGTCTTTGCAAACTCAGCTGGCAAGAAGCTCGGGCATGTCCCATGCCAGCCAAGGTGACCTTGTCTTGTGGATCTGCGTTTGCCCCTGTGTGAGAGGAGTGCTGAAGGCTCTGCCCTGTGCTGTCCCACAGAACGCCCACTTCCATATTCCTCCAGGACAGGGTCCTCACTCCCTCGAGTGACAGCTAGTTCATCTGGCCCAGATTCTGCCTACTCCCTCAGATTTCAACTCCCTACTCTCATTTCAAGTTCTTCCAAACCCTGCCTGGAAGTTTAACATAAAAAAAAAAAAAAAACCTACCAGGACTGGGGCCCCGCCCTGGTTTAGCGAGGCAGCCTGTGCATGTGCGTGGGCGTGGGCATGTGCGTGGGCGTGTGCCCAGGGCCTTTGAAGTGCTCACACCTCACATGATGGGCCACACAAGTTGAGTCCTCGCTTGCACGCACATCATCTTTTATGTGTCCGGCTGCAGACACATGTCCCAGCACGCCTGTGCCTGAAAGTCTCTTTCCTGTGGGCCACCCCTGCCCCAGGGCTCCAACCGCTACTGTGATGCAGGCAGAGAACCTGCATTGTCCCCAGTCAACACCCTGGGAACTGGCCATCTCTCCAGCTGACCCTCAGGGTGGAAGCAAGTCTGAGCACCTGTCCTAATTTGCCTGCTCCCTGGTCAGGGCCTTTCAGCCATGGCTGTGCAGCAGCTGGTGGCTGGCATTGTGATCGCTGGCTCTCTGCGGTACTGGGTGGGGTGGGTGGGACAAGAGTGGGGACAAGGGAACTAGATGTCCCCTTCATTCCCTTCCCTCGCTTTTCTGCTAAGAAGGACCCGAGAATGCTGGGGAAGTCCAACCACCTTCTCCTGGGGTGGCCACAACCCCAGATAGGACAAGCAAGGGCCCATCCACCACAGCACACCCTCAGCTGGCTTCCAACATCAAACCAAAGTTCTACACTGGGATCTGCCCCTTCCCTGCACGTGACAGAGTGACAGACCTGGCTAATTATCACGGCACTGTTTTTCATATCTTACTTCAGGATCTGCCCTGACTCAGGACTGGGAGCTGTGGGCAACCCTGCCCTAGTGATCCTACTCAGAACTCTACCTTGCTCAGACTGCTTCTGCCTGGGCTGAGGAGGTGGTCCACTTCCCTCTTTCCTTCCTGCCTCCCCACGGGGAAGAGGGGAATGGGTCATGTCAGGTGGATAGTGCTAGTGCAGCCCCCAGCTTTGCCACAGTGGTGAATGGCACCTTAAATATCTACTCCATAGCTATTCCAGAAGGTAGACCAGTTGTCCAGCTTTGTGGCCTGTGCTCTGATAATGCTCTGGCCCTTGACCTTTGTGTTGAGCTATTACTTCTTGACCTCAGAGCTATGCAGGTGGAATGCCTATACATCCTGAGATGCAGACACTAAGGAATGTGTTACTTGTCACCAGATACCCTGTGGCCTGTCAGTAGACTCAGAGGGAACAGTCATCGCGTTTGGGTGGTTGTAGGGTATGTGAGGATGAGAAGCCCCCTGAACGCTCAGGCACCTGGCCTGCAGGGCTCTATAGTGTAGACCAGGGTCACAGGCTTTAAGGGCAAGGACAGACAAGGTAATGGAAAGCCCTAGGATGAGTCGTGTTGAGCAAGGCATTCATTAAGCCCCACTATTTATGCAGCTGCAGGGTAGAGGAAGACTCCATAGCTGTGTGTGAGGGACAGACAGATTCCCAGTGTTTACAAAGTGCGTTCTCCACCCCAGATGCTCCAAACTTCCGTCCTTCTAGAGACCCAAGCACACTGCTCCTGTTCAGCAGCTGTTGCTGGGGGCCGTGAGCATTGGTTTCTCCCTGGTGGTGTCCTCAGCCTTGCTTCTGTCCCCTGTACCTGCAGATCTTTGGCCTGACTTGGTGGATCTCCTTAGAGTGGTCTGGAAGCAGGACAGTCGGAGTGGGACTCGGAAGGGGGAGGGGAGGGCTCTACTAAATGGTGGAGATGACCATGAAGGCTGCAGGTCCTCAAACTGGCTTCTGAGCCATCGCTGCCCTTCAGTCCCCGAGTCCTGTGGCCGTTCCCCCCTGCAGAACCAATGGGATTTGAACACATATGTGTTTCTCTCTCCCTGTGTTTTCCTCCTTGTCCATGCAGAAAGCAGCAGCAGTGACCAGAGGCAAGCCTGTAAGAAGCATGAGCTGTATGTCAGCTTCCGGGACCTCGGCTGGCAGGTAAGGACGGTGGAGCTACCTCACACTGGGGCTTTCTCTGTCCCTGCTGGTGTGTCACAAGGCCCCATGTGTCCCAGACTGCTGTTAAACTCACTGTGTAGCCTAAGAGGACCTTGGACTTGGATTCCTCCTGTGTCCGCTTCCCAAGTGCTGGGATCACAGGAGTGTGTCACCGTGCCTAGTTTGTGCTGCGCTGGGAAAGGTGCCCAGAGTGCCCTGTATGCTGGACAAGCTCTCTGCCAGCTCAGTTCCGGGCCAGGCCACAGTTCTTGTCTGCTGGTGACATGTCAGATGCCATGAGCTCTGAACTGAGAGAAACACGTGGGCTGAACATATGAGGACATCCATGATGTCCCTTGACACCCAAGATGTGACTGACTCTTGGGCCAAAACTTGAAGCACCACACTCGTGCTGTGTGACAATGCATTTCCAGAGCTCAGAGAATACCCTGCCTGGATTACCTGAGCCACAGAGCGTCACTAGCCTCTTGATGAAGAAGGTGCACCGGCAGGGAGGTCTGGAGTCACAGGCGTGTCCTGTGTTGACAATGGGACAAAATGTTGTCACCTACAAAGTTCACTCTGAAACCATACATATAAAGAAGGTGCAAAAAAAAAAAAAAAAAAAAAAAAAAAAAGAATGAAAATGTCTTGACTGTTTACGGTATTGTGTTGAGTTTCATTTGTAGCTGTTCTTACACCATGGGTGCAAGGTCTGGGCTGTGCCGTGGACACACCTGGGAGCAAGCTGAGGCACGCCACCCCTGGTAGGGACGGGGGTGATTCTAGCTGCGGTCTCTGACCTGTGCCTCACTCCCTGCTGCTATTGCATCTCTGGCCCAGGAGATGTGACCAAAGGGCGAGCCTTCCAAGCCTCAAGTCATTTCTCTTTCTCTTCTTCTGGCCTCAAAAATACCATGCTCCCTTTCCTGCCCCTGGAGGGACCCCATGACTCAGAAGAGCATAGCCTGAGCCTGTGTTCCCTGGGCATGAGGAAGGACTGCACGCACACACACACACACACACACACACACACACACACACACACACACACAGGGCGGGACACACAGGGTGGGACACTGCCCTGGGCTCTCTGCAGCGTCTGGCTATGACCTGGCCTCATTCTCCTCTCTTTGCAGGACTGGATTATCGCACCTGAAGGCTATGCTGCCTACTACTGTGAAGGGGAGTGTGCCTTCCCTCTGAACTCCTACATGAACGCCACTAACCATGCCATTGTCCAGACACTGGTGGGTACCCTGGAGGCGGAGGGGGGGGTGGCCTATGGAGAGCGTGAGTGAGTGGCTTCTACTGCCTTACCTCGAACCTGAGCAACTGTCTGTCCAAGAATGTCATGACTTTGTGGGTACCTGCTGTATAAAAGATGCTTTAGGCATATAGTGGGATAAAGGTGAATGTATATATTCATGGTGTCTGCATGCCACACTGTGTTATGATTTGTGATCTTCCTACCTCAGGCTCTGAGAAGCTGGCATTATAGGCCTGCACCCCAATCCAGGCAGCAAGGGCTGTCTTTTTTTCTTTTTTGACCCCAGAGACAGGGTTTCTCTGTGTAGCCCTTGCTGTCCTGGAACTAGCTCTGTAGATCAGGCTGGCCGGGAACTCAGAGATCCACCTGCCTCTGCTTCCCGAGCGCTGAATTGAAGGTGTGCGCCGCCGCCTCCCACAGCTAGCAAGGGTTACCTTTAAGTTTTCCAAAATGTTCCCTTCCCCCAAAACTGCATCTGGGACGGAGTCTGCAGCCAGGGACGGAACGGACTGCCTGGGCCTGGCCCTCTGCCAGCGCGGCTTGTCCAGCCTGCCCTGAGCGTGTTCCGTGGCCTTCAGGGCTCTTCTTGGCCTTCACCGCAGCGTTAGTGGCCAGGGCACAGCTGCTTCTGTTAGCCTTTTACCTCAGGGTCTATGGAAGGATCTATCCAGTGCTGGAGGGAGGAGGCCTCTGTGGTCACATGGATCAGGGTAAAACCGGCTTGGGGCATCTTAGTGAGAATGAGACTTTGTGAAACGTATTCAAAGAGGAGCCGGCTGTGTAAGGATTTGGTAGTGTCCATCGGAAGAGACGGAGGGAGTCGCCTCGGAGGTCACAGCCTGGAGGCTGTGAGCCGCCAGCCAAGCCAGCTGCTGAGATATATTTGTTTGCCATTGCTGGTCTGCTCCGTGCCCAGAAGTTGCCCACTAATAACAAATCGGGAGCTGGGGCTGTGGCTCAGGTGGTAGACCGCTTGCCTGGCGTGCACAAAGCTCGAGGTTTCAGTTCAGCGCTGAACAAACTGGGTGTGGTGGCTCAGGTTTGTCATTTCAACCCAGCCCTCAGGAGGTGGGAGCTAGGGGATCGTCTTCGGCTACATAGCAAGTTCAAGGCCCGCCCTGGGATACAAGAGCCCCTACCTCACACAAAATGATAACACATGAGAAGAACTGAATCTCTGGCCTGTCTTTAAGCACTGAAGGCGTGGACTGGCCAGCTGGGCTGGGGTCAGCTGGATGGATAGTGGCCTCTCCCTTCAATTTTCCCCACTACTTACTCCCTGCTGCCTCTCCAGGCTCACTTTGCATGCCAAAGGTACTCACACGGTATCCGCAAGGTGCAGAGGTATCTGTGAACAAAACAGCCCTGTCTTTACAATTGTGACGCTGGGGAATCGAACCCAGGACCTTGTGTGTGCTAGGCAAGCACTCTGCCACTGAGCAACAGCCCATCCCTAAGGCAGTGCCTTTTGAATGGGCAGCGGTCAGGGAGGAGGCTCCACGGTCTTCAGTCTGGAGCCCCAGCCGTCTCTTTCGCATCAGGAGCGTGTGCGGGAAGACTGAGCACGCTGGTTCCCGCGTCCACATAGTGGAGGCAAGTCACGAGCTGAGTTGGGTCACAAGACACGCTCACCTGCCATTTGTGGCCATCTCAGCCTGACAGTAGATGGTCTTTAGAGAACTCTGGACGCCTGCAGACGGCCTCACTGCATCTCACCATGATTTATGTTGGTGGCTTGTAGGTTCACTTCATCAACCCGGACACGGTACCCAAGCCTTGCTGTGCGCCCACACAGCTCAACGCAATATCTGTCCTCTACTTCGACGACAGCTCCAATGTCATCCTGAAGAAGTACAGAAACATGGTGGTCCGGGCCTGTGGCTGCCACTAGCCTCTTCGGAGAGCCGGACCCTTTGGGCCACGTTGTTCCAGATCTGTGGTGTCTCACCATCTTGGCTGAGCAGCGAACAGACCTGTCACCTTTCCTGAGCCTTCCCCTCACCTCCCCAACTGCAAATACGTAAGGCGTCAGAAACCCGAGCGCCCAGTGTCTGGCAAGCAGGCTGTGATTCTGGCACGTGTGGACAAGATCCTACAAGCTGCCCACAATCTAGCACGAAAAATATCTTCCCAGAAAGAGTCTGTTGGCCATGTGGTCTCTGGTGCTCTGAGTCCTTGAGGGGTAATCACAAGTGTCCTTCAGCCAGGCCATCAGCCACAGCAGGAGGAAGGGCGTACCCAGGGTGGGCGCTTACGGCTGTGTTGAAGGAAGGCCAACCAAGCAGAAGTCCCTGTAATAAAATGTCACAATAAAACCCGTGAATGAAAATGGTTAGGATGTTACAGATATATTTTCCTAAACAATTTATCCCCGTTCCTTGGTTTATTCTGACTTCATAAACAGAAGCTGGGGCCCGGGGAGGCCGGGGAGGCCCCCTCCTTTCCACCTGGCTTCCTTCTGAGGCCGCAGGGTCCAGTATTTACCCAGAACTGCCCAAATCCACCTCGTAGGGAGGGGACAGAGGGATGTCTGCTTAGAAGAGGCCGGGGAGCGCTGTCCTCAAAGGAGGTATGTTGTGGTGGAGGAGGAGGGAGGCACGCACACATGTGAAACACACACCCACACGCGCGCACACACACGTGAAACACACAGACTTTGGAATGGCTCTGCCAGCCCCTCGGTCCCAGTTCCCACCCCGTGCTAGGAAATAATGAGAAAATTCAAAGTGAACAGACAAAGAGGGCAGGACCGAGCTTGCACTCCAGCCCTAGGTGAGGCAGCACAGGGGGGCCCAAAGCTCGAGGGTGTCCCTCTAAGTGGCCCCTAAGTAAGACTTCTCTGGCCCAACTCCAGAGTCAGGTCCTGCCCGCCTTTACCGCCGGCTCGCCTCACTCTCAACCCCTATCAACAGGCCCTGGACCAAATTGGTTCCTCAACTCGAGGGAGCCTGGGTACCAGGATGTACTAGACTTAGATGGACTTACAGAGTAGTTTCCTAACCACACTTCCTGCCTCAGAGGGGCCGTTTCTGTCAAGCCCACTGTGCCTGGGTCTGCCGTGCCCGAACTGCCATGCACCAGCTCCTGGCTTCACATGCAAAGCTGTGTTAAAGGCGGGACTGTCTGCCATGGTTTCCTGCATCCGCACGAAGGATGGGTTGGCCAGGTGGGACCCATGCCCTGTAGCATCTGGTCACGTGGGGAGTCAGTTCTCCATGTCTGTGGCCCTGGAAACACTGGGTTCTGCTTCTGTTATTATTTTTACTTTTTCTTCCTCAGTAGCTTGGGCTGCAGCCTCCACTAATGAGCGGAGGGAGCGTGTTTCGTCTTGTAATTTGTTCTGTGTGTTGGCAGACCTGGGGCTTTTTTGTGTGACTTCCTCTCCCTCTTGGTACACATTTTACTACTCATGGCCCTAGTGCGCCTGCAGTCAGTGTCTTTTGTACATTTAAATGTGTAAATAATTGTGACAAGACAAAGAAATTATTTATTTCCATCTGAAGTTCCTTTCCAGGGCTCTGCGTGGAGAACAACGGGCCGCTTCCCTTCAATCTGTCTGTTTTCTTATTTAAGACTATTTATTAACGGTCGGATCGATGTACCCATAGCTGTCACATAAAGTGGTCCTTAGTGAAAAATCTGTATAAATAGAGTAAGAGGGGGTTTGACTTTGCAATAAAAGGAGACATTTGGTTCTGGTTCTCAGGTCCTTGTGTGTTTGTGTCTTCCCCCCTCACCCCAGTACTCCTGGACGCTGGAGCTTTCATCCGCTGAGAACCAGCGACCCTGATCTCCACCATTAACGGGATGTTTATCATCCGGGCCCAGGGGGAAGTGGGTGCTCATCAATATTTGGTGCAGCTGTGTGGGGCTCCAGGCAAGGAGGAACAGAGCCGAACAACAAATGTGAGTTTGGTAGGCTGGATGGCAAAGATCCTTGATTGAATTACAGCCCAGCCGTCAGCAGCTGCTTCAAAGAGGTAGGGGGTAAATTAGCTGTGTTTACTGCTAACATAGTCAAGGACTTAGTCATCCCAATAAAATGGAGGCACAAGAGAGGAGAGGAGGGTGTATACCCCCAGCTTGAAAGCAGCCCTGGCCTCACAGCTGGCGTCATTCAGTGCCAGTCACCCGGACAGTTGGGGGCTGCCCTTGCAGGCCAGCTGCGGAGGTAGGCGGCCCCCACAGGCCTGGATAAGGGCGTGGGCCTCACCAAGCTCGGAACTCCGCTCATCTGGCTCCATCTGTCTTTGAAGTGTACCCGAAGGTCACCTGATGGATGTTTCTAGAATCCCAGCTGATACTTGGACAGGCTGCTCTGCCTTCCCCTGTTGACTCAGACCCAGCAACAGCTCCTAACACATTCCAGTTCCTGTAATTTCTAAACCCCTGCTGTCACTGTCCTGACAATTTAGCTTTTGTTCTGTTTTCCAGGCTGAAGACCAGAGTCACAAACCCGAGGTCCAGATGTGGCCTCCCAGATGTGCCTTATCCTCTCAACCCCACCCCCAGGGGTGTTTACACGTTTTTCAAAACACAAATTCATTGCCAAGTATGTTTTTGCAAATCAGAAATTCGGGTTTCCCTTAAGCAGTCAGCAGAATGGGCCACCTGACTCCTTCCCGAGTGCTGCTCCTAACTGAACAGAGAGGCCAGTGCCCCAGCCACCACCACACTCCCTTGCCTCTCCCACAAAGGGCGAGGTCAGTTGACATTTCAAAAAGAGCAGATGAACATGTATTTGTGCCCAAGTCCCAGAAGACCTAGGAAAATAAAGCGACACTAGGAGATGCGTGAGCTTCAGGCCAGAGAGTGGCTTTTATGTTTGTCTTAAGCTAGCCCATCCCCACGGCCCTTGGCAGGCCCTGCAGCCATGTGTGGTAGACCAGATGTACTTATTAATCTCCTATCCCTTTTCCCTTCTCTTGACTTCCACTTCTCTGCCAAGTACTGCTTAATATTGGGGCCAACAGGTGACAGACCTTGCTTAACATCCTCCAGCTAACCATTTCTGAAACTCAGGTTCCCCAGAGTTGGGATTTCCTAGGGCTCTTTAGGAAATAGGGATTCCTGACTCCCAGCTTTTAGTCCTGGGCACCCTTTGAATCCAGGCTGAGTTTCTGAACTGCATGCTCAGCCTGGCCCCCCCCCTCCCAGACTGCTTGAGTGTCTACGCCTCTGGACATGGCCTTGACCTGGATTCTCCATGACTGCTGTCCTCGGCCACTGCAGCCTTCCCTTTTCCTCCCAGGGCCTGGTGACCACTGTGGAAGCAGAGAAGGGTGTCTGTAGGAGCCTCTCACGGGACATTGGGGAACCTTCTAGAGGAGTCTCTCAAGGGCGCATTGTGCCCTTTGTGGAAGGTCAGTACCAGACTCTCCTGGGACCGACACATACACTTAACAGCCTGGACCCTACTACCTTCAGGAGGCGCTCTCTTTAGAAACGATGTCCACCACATTCAAGGAGGGACCTGTCACGCAGATGGCAGAGTTCTTGCAAGCTTCTTGGAATGCTGCATCATTGCCCACATCTGGGACCAACACAGAGGCTGCACAGACATTAAAGTGTCAACAAAAAGCACAATGAACAAGTATAGGCTGTACTGGATCCAGGGTTCCCAGCAGGCCCCGGTTAGCTCTTTAGAATAGTCATTTGTCACTCCAGGTTCTTCAGAAGGCCACTCACTGCCCAGCTCCTTGCTGTGTCTGGGGAGAGTGTGGGATGGCCCTGCTCCTGACTGCTGCTTGCAGGAGACTGCTCAGGACACAGAGAGTGCTTTCAGCAGTTGAACAAGCTCAGGACAAGCCCGAGAGCCGCACTGGATCCAGGCTTCAGCACAGGTCCTAGTTGTCCCCTGACTGCTAGTCTTCCCTGGCTGGGGCCCTCCACAGCTGTTCACACACAGGATCGATAAACTGATGCCCCCGGTGGGGCACTGTTGGTGATGTCAATGGAGAATGCCTCCAGGGAGTAGGTGCTGACAGCCTTGGCCAGCGCAGACTCTTCTAGGACTCAGCATTGTCAGGTCAGCTGCTCCCAACCCACACTTGGGGTGTTGAGTGTTCGCCCCTGCCAAAGGCATGCGTGATGACCTCCTTAGACATTTCCGATTGGCCCGGGAGCCCCATTCTCCTGGCTCAGACCCTTCAGCACTCTGGCAATGGCCTCTCTTGGTTCCAGATTTGAGGAAATAAAAATAGAAGAGGAAAACACTCAGCTCTCCAAGGCTGTTTCGACAGCTGCTTGGATGCAGGCAGGGTGCACCTGGCCAGGACAGCCATGCTGTCCCCACTGCATCAACTCTGACGCTCCCCAACTCCCACAGTCCTCTGCAGTGGTAATGCAGTGATCAGCTGAGATGACCATAGGGGCTGACTCACACCCAAAATCAGCCACCCAGCTCTACTGACCCACCTCAAGTCTGGTTCCACCCACCATCTGGCTGGGGCACAGGCTCCACCCTCCAAAAGGCCCTGAGTATAATTATGCATTTTGCTGTGTCTGGTTTGAATTGATTAATGTTTATGGACGAGTGCTCCATATTTTTATTTTGCCAGGGGCCCCACAGGTCCTGTGCCCAAGGGATAGAATGGGACATCCATCACATGTCATTCATCACCAAGGACACTCGGAGACTGTAAGCCAGCCTTAGGTGGTGTCCTGGGCATAACAAACTGCGACTAGCAGGAGATGAGGCCTCATTTGCAGGTGATGGTACAGAGAACAATACACCATCAAGGAAAAGGTCAGACACCAGCAAATTCTTACAAGAGTGTACCCAGGGGTCCTACGAGGAGGAAAGATCTACTCAAGCTAGGTCTTCGGAGGAAGTGGAAGGAAGTGGGCAGGGGTTGATGTAAAGCAAGGTCAGGGAAGAGGGTTAGGGTGTTTTTTCATGAGATTGGCTCAGTCGCTTAGCACGCCCACCCTCTCCTTAAAAAGGTGAGCAGAGGGCTAGAGAGCTGGACTGAGATGGATGGGCAGTTAAGAGCACTGGCTGCTCTTGCAGAGTCCAAGTCCCAGCACCTACATGGCCACTCACAACTGTTTGGTACTGAAGTTCCATGGGCTCCAATGCCCTCTTCTGGCCTTCTTGGTCACTGCATGCACAGACATGCATGCAAAACACCCAACACGTAAAATAACAATGAATAACCTGGGGTCACTAACAGTAAGAAGAAGAAAGATTATGTGCTTGTCCCTGCCAAGTTTCTGATGCCCTTGGAGTTTCTTGTTGGGAATGATGAGGACCATCTCTTGTCATTCACGGCAAGCCCCATCCACCATACCCGAGTTTACGGTGGTTCTCAATGGCAAGTGAGCCAGCCTTGGGTCAGGAGAGCTGAACTTTCGGCTCCACGGACTAAAGGAGCAGGACTGTGGCCCAGAAGGTCACTGGTGGCCAGTGATGTTACTCAAGGAGCCACCTGGAAGCTCTCTGCACACAGCGCAGCTGGCTGGATGTGGTTTTGGTAATTAGATGTCATTAATAACAGGCTGGGAGTTAGGAGATGGGGGTGCCCACCCAACTAGCCACGTGACCCTGGTGGGAGCCTTAGCTCTGGCCTCTGGGCCTTCACCTCCATGCCAAGGCTAGACAACTCGGTGGGATTTTGCCCTGCAACTCTGGTGATGCCGGGCTGTTTCTCAGGTGTGCAGTGTAAGCTCTGAGGGGGCCATGACCTTCACCCCACTCGGTGGTCGTTTCCTCTGCTTCTTGCAGGAAAGGAAGTGACTGAGGAAGCAAAGAATGATGCATCTGACCTAGCTGCCTGTTTGCCCAAACTCACGTCATTGTTTAATGCCATAAGCAAGCCACGAGGATAACAGTAAATAACTCCCAAGGACAATTTACATGAGTGTGGTGGAAACTGGGATGATGGTGGGGGCTGGCGGCGAGGAGCAGGGCCGCCGTGAGCTCAGAGGTCTGCGCCTTCTTACCTGACCTTTGCTGGTGGATGTTAAGTGTAACTAACAGTTGTGCTACATAAGAATGGCTTGCATCACTGAAGGAAGGACAGAATTACACATTTGGGTTCTGACCCTTCCTAACAGATGACCAGAGGTCCTGTCCAACAGGCTTTAACACGTCCCTCAACC
This sequence comes from Cricetiscus sungorus, assembly GCA_030556225.1. Lineage (NCBI taxonomy): Eukaryota > Metazoa > Chordata > Mammalia > Rodentia > Cricetidae > Cricetiscus > Cricetiscus sungorus. The sequence goes on from JANBXA010000429.1 coordinate 6,051,485, forward strand.
CAGAGTGGCACGGTAGGGGATTTGTGCCTCCGCCCTGGAAGGTTACCCTGGCTGTGGCTTGGGAGTTGTTCACTGCAGTGTTGGGAGAGGCGGAGGCATCCTGAACACATTCTTTGCCCAGCTGCCTTTTGGGAGGAGCTGTTTTCAGCTTGGGAATTCTCCCCGGCGCCCCCACCTCCCCGCCCCCACCTCCCCACCCCCACCCTGCTGGTTCTCACAAGTGCTGCTGGCCTTGGTTTGATCTATTCGGAGTGTTGATGATGGAAAGAATGGCAGGTGACCTGGGCCTCCACTCCAGCCTGTCCTTTGAGTGGTCCCTAAAATAATACCATTAGCGGGCCGGGTAAGGCTGCTTATCTGTGGAGTGGCCTGCTGATAATGCTAAGCAGGTCCCCATGGAATCCTGGGGCCCGTGAGAAGGGGCTGTGAGCCCCCATGGATAGGCAGATCGGAACACCCGCTGTCTTGGTGACATTCCAAAGGTATAAATAGTCCATCAGCTTTGGCATCTGCTTGTGCAGTGTGATGCTGGCAGCTTAGAGAGGGCACACCTGGTGTGTGACAGACACCTTGAGCCCTTTTGCAGTCCTGCCCACACAGCTAGGGCTGCGAGGTCAACGGGCAGAGGGGGATTGACTCACAGTGCAGCCTTTGTCTGTGTTGGTCAAGCAGGGACGCTCACCCTCAGGACCACACCCACAGGGTAGCTGGCTATCGCTGGCTCACCTGCAGCATTTTCTCTTCCGGTTTACCTCAGCTGGGATTTGGAAATAAAGGAGGGCACGGAGGGAGACGAGCGAGGCTGCCCAGAAAGCTTCTTCTCTTCCTAGACGTCGTGGGCATTTGATAGACTTGCCAAGGGCACCTCTCCCGACCCCTTTCTGTGTGTGTGGTGTGTGTGTGGTCTGTGTGTGTGTGTGTGTGTGTGTGTGTGTGTGTGTGTGTGTGTGTGTGTGTGTGGTGTGTGTGGTGTGTGTGTGTATGTGTGTGTGTATGTGTCTGTGTGTGTGTGTGTGTGTGTATGTGTGTGGTGTGTGTGTGTGTGTGTGGTGTGTGTGGTGTGTGTGGTGTGTGTGTGTATGTGTGTGTGTGGTGTGTGTGTGTGGTGTGTATGTATGTGTGTGTGTGTGGTGTGTGTGTGGTGTGGTGTGTGTGTATGTGTGTGTGTGGTATGTGTGGTGTGTGTGTGTGTATGTGTGTGTGTGTGTGGTATGTGTGTATGTGTGTGGTGTGTGTGTGGTGTGGTGTGTATGTGTGTGTGTGTGTGGTTTGTGTGAGTGGTGTGTGTGTTTGGTATGTGGTGTGGTGTGTGTGTATGTGTGTGTGGTATGTGTGGTGTGTGTGTATGTGTGTGTGTGTGGTATGTGTGTATGTGTGTGGTGTGTGTGTGGTGTGGTATGTGTGTGTATGTGTGTGGTGTGTGGTTTGTGTGTGTGGTGTGTGTATATGGTATGTGGTGTGGTGTGTGTGGGGTGTTTATGTGTGTGTGGTGTGTGTGTGTATGTGTGTGTGTGGTGTGTTTGTGTGTGTGTGGTGTGTGTGTGTATGTGTGTGTGTGGTGTGTTTGTGTGTGATGTGTGTGTGTGTGGTGTGTGTGTGTGTGTGTGGTGTGTGTATGTGTGTGTGTGTGGTGTGTGTGTGGTGTGTGTGGTGTGTGTGGTATGTGTGTGTATGTGGTGTGTGTGTATGGTGTATGTGTGTGTGTGGTGTGTGGTGTGTGTGTGTGTGTGTGTGTGTGTGTGTGTGTGTGTGTGTGTGTGGTGTGTGTGTATGGTGTATGTGTGTGTGTGGTGTGTGGTGTGTGTGTGTGTGTGTGTGTGTGTGTGTGTGTGGTGTGTGTGTGTATGTGTGTGTGGTGTGTGTGTGTGTTTTGTTTGTTTTTTGGTTGTGAGTCTAGCCTTTAACAGCTGAGCCATCTCTCCAGCCCCAGTGTTGTTTTTAAACAAGTCAGTGAGTTTTATCTTCTACCTCATTTGACTTACTGTATCACAGAGTCCCATGATGTAGCCCAGGCTAGCTTCAAACTTACCAATCTCCCACCTCAACCTCCCTGCTACTGCAATCAGCATCATATTGGTGGTCGTGTGGCTGAGTTCACTCAAGTCATACACGTTTTCATCCCTACTACCCTTACCATCTAGGGGACCTTGGGCACGTCCCTTAATCTGTCTTGGTTCTCACGTGTGGAAACCGTTTTGAACCTCACAGAAAGGATAGAAGGACTAAGTAAGTTAATACGTACAGTGCCCAGAGATGTTCCTGTTCAAGGTGAACACAGAACAAACCTAGAGCTGGCAACGCCATCAGCGCCATCACGTTTACCGACAATCACATTTATCTCCAGCATCAATACACTCACCACTACCCAGCGTTGACATCCCCATCCCCATCACCATAGCCATCAATACCATCCCTGTTATCACTGCCAGCATCAGCATCAGCATCAGCACCACCACCATCTGCATCCCCATCACCTCCCTTTTGCTCATTGCTCTCCACACATGCACATGCGATACTATCCAGTGGGCTTGGAGCAGGGAGATGAGTACATACTGGGTTGACACAATATGACCGTACGTTAGCGGTAGGTGGCCTGGTCACACTGACTACCGTGGGAACCCAGGCTTCCTGCCAAGGTCCTCAGAGTCCTGGAGGAACATTCAGGCGAGACTGCCTCTCTCCTGAGCACATTTGTTCATTGCCTTCACCATAGGTGGAGGAGAGGCTGAGCAAGGGACAGTAAGTGCCGTGGGTCAGGCACCTTTCAGTGACCTGGTCTGGAGCATTCTCCATCCTTCCCTGGTAGATAAAGAGGCAACAGCATCCCTTCCCACTGTATCTCTCCCTCTCCCTCTCCCTCTCCCTCTCCCTCTCCCTCTCCCTCTCCCTCTCCCTCTCCCTCTCCCTCTCCCTCTCCCTCTCCCTCTCCCTCTCCCTCTCCCTCTCCCTCTCCCTCTCCCTCTCCCCTCTCCCTCCTCCCTCCCTCCTCCCCCCCCCCCCCCCCCCTCTCTCTCTCTGTGTGTGTTTCCTATTTCATCCCTTAATAAATACGTCTTCTTCCCAAGCATCCGTGGATTTCTCGCAGTGGCCTCTGCCATAGGTAGAGAACAGGTTGGACAGGGGACAGGAAGTGCCATTGGTCAAGCAGAAGGCAGCTGGGTGAGGGTGGGTGCTCCTGTTCGTGGACACTGGGCTGACAGTGCTCTGTCTGAGTCTGCGTTCACACCTGTAAGATGGGCAGGGAGGCTGATGTCATGAGCTTGCCTCTGCATTTTACTCATGAGCTCTCGACTGCTCTGGACAAGCAGGAGCCTGTCGCTCTGCTGCTGGGTGGTGACCCTGTGGAAGTTTGTGTTTCATATTTCCTGCCTACACGGACACTGGCCATACGTTTCTTCTCCCCACTGCTCATACCCTGGAGATGATCCTTCCTGGCTCTCCTCCAGGCTCTGTGACAGTCCCCCATGCTCCGTGATTACAGCATCCCCGTGCGTGGACAGTGTGTGTGTCCACCGAGAATCTGAGGAAATTGCGATTTAGCCTCTCTGAATTGCTTCCGGTTCCTCCGTAGATCTGGGTCTGGGTTCCTCCAACTGCCCTGGACCCTGTGGGAGCCTCTCAGACCCAGACTCTGGCAGCTTTGAGCCAGTCTGCTGGCTTTGGCCCACACAGGGCTCACCTGCACCACCTGGCTGGGGCATGTCACAGGTGTGCTCAGACGCCTGCACGTGGCTTCGGATGCCCCTCAGGGGCCCTCTGCTCATGCTCTGTGGAGCGGTCTTCTGGCCACATAGGCATCTTCTTTAAGGCCCCACGTGCACACTGAAGTCTGTAAGACAAAGCTGCTCCCTCGCCCCAGGCACCCCCATCTCTAATCTCTTAAGATCAGCCTCAAGTACTCCCACCCTCAACTCCAGACCTGTCCAGGAAGCCCCACCTTGGGATGAGCCAATGCATCCTCTTCTCCAGCTCCACTGCCCAGCGTCCTCTGTGTGGCCTCCCAGCCAACCTCCTCCTGGGCAGCCCTGGCCCTGCCATTACCCCAAAGGCAACTGGACCCAGCAAGCCTCCTGCTTAGACACCTGTGGCTCACATCTGGACTCTGTATAGAAAAAGATGCTAGGATTGGACGCATGGCTGTAATCCCAGTCTTCAGGTGTTAAAAGTAGGAGGGGCCAGGAGTTCAAAGTCATTCTTGGCTACATAATGGGTTCCAGGGCAGTCTGGGCCACATGATCCTGTCTCAAACTCCACTCCCCAAACACAGCAGAACAGGTTAACGCTAAGCCAAAGCAAGTGAAAAGATACTGAAAGACAATCTACCAAAGTCACTTACCTTGGGCAGGTGGGCACATTTATTGCCTGTAACGATAAGACCATTTCCAGTGAGTACCTATCTGTGTAGTGAGAAGGACAAGCTAGATAGATAGGTGAGAATATGTGCACAAAATAAAAATACACATGTGGAATAGTGTAAATGTGTACGTCTTAAGCAGGAAGACACTATCAGCTTCTTCCAGCCTCAAGTTACGTCCCAGGGCTCCTCGGGTGCTGTGGATCATCCTTCCTGGTCCAGCCTCAGCCACCGTCTAGACCTTGGGTCTAGCCTCCAGGCTTCTGAAGCCCCTGCTTGCATGGCTCTACACGTGACCTTCATAAGGACATTGCCACCCTTCTGGGTCGCTGTAACAGTCTGAAAGAGAAATGTTCTGCCGTCCCGGGTTGCACACTTGGTTCCGGGTTGGTGGTGTTGCTTGGGGAGGTTTACGTGGTGTGGCCTTCTGGGGGAAGCATGTCACTGGAGGTGGACTGTGGGAGTAAGAGCCACGTCTGCTTTCAGCTGGCACCTCATGCTTTGTGTCCAGTGTTGAAGGTATGGGTTCCCTCTGCTTGCTGCCATGCTGGACCTCACCATGAGGGACCCTCTGGAATCACAGAAACTCCTGCTTCCGCAAGCTGTCTCGGGCATGGCGGTTTGTCACAGCAAGGGAAACACAAGCAATGCAGTGACATTCCTTGAGCATCCAAATCCACCCCAGCCTGAAAGTGAGCCTGGACTCCTGGACTTGTGTGCCAAGAGGGACCATATGTTGCTTCCCCACCACAGAAAACGGCCCCTTGATTGTTAACTTTCATTTCAATGCTAAATAAAAACTTCAGGTCCATTGTGAGACTCAGAATGAAAAGTGGTTGTGGTGTGTATCCCACCGCCGGGCTCTGCTCTCAGGGAGACACGGCTTGTTCGACCTTGAAAGGGTTGCGCTGGAAAATGGCCAGGCCATGAAGTCTGGGCCCTGGGCCCTGGCCCCTCCAAGGGGCCTGCCCTGATGTCTGTCCTGTTGAGATGACACCGACCACACATGTGGTGCTTACTCATTTCCTACTTTAGAAATGACCCGCACTGCTCTGCTCTGAATGTCCGAGGTCCTCCTAATTCCAGGACTACATCTGTACCCTAAGGTGACATGTCCTAGCTTGGTTTCTGTTGCTGCTTCTGGTAAAACACTTGACCAAAAAGCAGGCTGAATAGGAAAGGGTTTATTTAGGCGTACTTTTAAATCACAGTTCCTTATCAAAGGGAGCGGGTGCGGAGGTCTGATTGAGAATGGTTCTATAGGCCCACATCTTTGAAGCCCTGTCTGAAGTGGGTGGGACTGTTGGGAAGGCTTAGGAGGCGCGGCTTTGCTGGAAGAGACGCGCCACTGAGGGTGGGCTTGGCGGTTTCAGTAGCCCATGGCGTTCCTAGCTAATGCACCCCTCCACATCTCGTGCGCGTGGGTCAGATGTGAGGTCTCAGTTACTTCTCCAGCACCATGCCTGCCTGCCGCCATGCTCATCACCATGACAGTCATAGACCCACCTCCTGAGACTGTACAAGCCCCGATTAAAGGCTTTCTTCTGTAAGTTGCCTTGGTCGTGGTGTCTCTTCACAGCAGTAGGAAAGTAACTTAGGGCACAAGGTCAAAGCTCAGGACAGGAACCTGGAGGCAGGAGCTGAAGCAGAAACCATGGGGGGTAATGCTGGCCCGCTAGCTTTCCCTGGCTTACTCAGCCACTTTTGTCACTCGGCACAGACCCAATGCCTGGGTAGGATACAGCTCAGAGTGGGCTGCGCCCTCCTACGTCAATCAGTAATCAAGAAACGCATCCCCTTCCCCGCAAGATGTGCCCACAGGCCAGTGTGATGGAAGGAATTCTTCAGCCGAGGTCCCATCTTCCTCAGTGTCAAGGGTTGTGTCAAGACAGCTGATGTTGACAGTGCAAGATAGGGTCTTTGGACCTAGTGTCTTTATGCAGCAGGCAAGCATAGGGGACAGTTTGGAACCCTGAGAACCCCCGCTAGTTAGGGTTATACAAACCTACCTCTTGCAATAGCGTACCTGACAGTCCAGTCTTTTCCCATGCATGCACACAGCACACACACCGCTCTCTAAACAACACATATAAATGCCTTACCTGCATCGGGCTACACGTAATCCTATCTCTGAACACTGGTGTGGATTTCTCCACCCCTAGCAACAGCCACATTTAGACAGTTTCTGTGCCTGTGTGGCTTGAGATGTGTCCGGATATGAAGACTGATCTAGCTGGAACTGGTTTTTAGTACATGCTCAGTAAGACAAAAATCTGTGTCCTCTGGTAACCGGTTAGGGAAAAATCTCCTGTCTACCGTCGATGTTTGTGCATAATTAGGTGTGCGTTTGGTTAAAATCAGATGCATTGTGGGAAAGAACATTTGCAACAGGAATGATGAATGTATGGCCTAACCCACCAATCAAGGCAGGGAAGAGCACAAATGGCCCCCTTGTGATTTGTGATTTTTGGTCTGAATGAGAAGGAAGGCCTCCTGTAGGCTGGGGTGTTCCATATTTGATCTCCATTGGTGGCGCCGCTTGGGTAAGTTGAGGAGGTAAGTGGAGGGAGTATGGCACTGGGGATGGGCTGTGGGGTTTCATTTCCAGTTTGCTCTTCTGCTTCCCGCGTGTAGTCCAAGATGTGAGCTCTCTGTCCACGGTACCTTCACGCCATCACCATACACTCTTGTTCTTCTGGGACCATAACCCAAGTAAACCCTTTTCCTGTAAGTTGCCTTGGTCAGAGCTAATAGCTTCCTTCTCGTGCGGCCTGTAGGGGATGCCTGAATGATAATGGGTGCTTGGCTCCTCTCGCTCACATGGCTGCTGTCGTCTCCACAGTGAACCCCTGCGTTGTCCGCATACCGCTTTGCTCTGGGTAAACTGAATCTTTCTTACTTTGAAACGCTGTGCGAGCCCTCATTTCCAGGTCTGTGAATAAGAGGCCAAGAACCCGGAAGCCAAGCTGGAGAGTTAGTTGTTCCGACAATTAAGGACACTTACTGCCCTAGCGAAGGGCCTGGGTCCTAGCACTCACACAGGGGTTCACAACCGTGCTGAGTTCCGGTTCCAGGGGATCCATGCATGTGGTACCCGTGTTCACATGCAGACAGGACACTCACACACACGTAAGTAAAATAAACACGTCTAACTAAATAAAACAGATCTCGGAAACACTGAGGACATAGCAGAGCTGTGTCTAAACCAGGAAACAGCTTCCACTAGACCCAAATCCACATCCTCTTGGCGTTGAACCTACAGCAAATGTGGCTACTTTGGGTTGTTTGTAACTCTCCCAGCTGACGGGGAGAGGGAGGAGGGTCTTTCCCTAACGCCTGACTGCATCCGCACAGCCACTGAGCTCCCAACCAGCGAACAAGGGTGGAAACCTACAGTTCCTTCAACTGCAAACCTGTGCAGATGGAGGTTCTGCCCAGCCTGGTCCCACAGCCATTGAGCCCCAAATAAACACACGGGGACTTATATTTATTATAAACAGTTTGGCCGATGGCTTCGGCCTCTTACTGGCTAGCTCTCTTAATTACCAACCCATGACTATGGATCTACGTATTTCTACATGGCTGTGTCTTACCGGATAAGTCCCAGCATTCTATCTATCTAGTAGCTACGTGGCATCTCTCTCACAGCTCCTCTCTGCCTTCCTCCTCTGGGACCAGTGCAAGACAGACCAGAGCAAAAGCATTTGCCAAGAATGTTTTCATTAATCCAGAACAATTAGAATCAGAGGTTCGATGATCAGATGCCATCGGAGTTCTGACCATAAACGATGCTGACTTGTGATGCAGCGCGGCGTTATTCCCTTGACCTGCCAGGCAGCTTCCAGGAAACCGAAGTCTTGGGGCTCCAGGGGAGTATGGTTGCAAAGCTGAAACTTAAAGTCATTTCAGAAGCCCACAGAACACCAGGACTGCCTGGTATGGAAGTCCCTCCTGCACCACCTAGCAATTCAGACAGTCCCCCACAGACAGCCACAGGCCAGTCTGATCTGGGAACACCCCAAGCTGAGACTCACTCCTCAGTTGACCCCAAGCTGTTTCTGTGAGGAGGAAGTACGAGCAGGGTCCACTGTGGGAGAAGTCACATCACAGCTGACCTGGAGCTACTGAGCAGGAACTAGGTTGAGGGGATTTAGAAAGTAAAACCCTAAGAAATGGCTATAGGTGACCTGAGGTGTTCATCTAGGAAGAGCTTTAGGGTCCCCGGGAATTGAGGACACAGGACATGGACCAGAGGGCCTGCTTCCTCCGTCTGCGTTGGCTGCGCCGCCTGTACACTTTGTCCCCAGTGACCTGACCTCAGTGACGTGCTCTCACGGAGGCCAGCCTGTCACAGTGCTGTCACCCTGGCTCTGGAGACACTGGGCCTGCTCTCTGCAGGTTAGGAGTCCCTGTCCCCAGGGCCTCCTGCCTCCTGGGCCTCAGCAGCCCAAACTTTTCCCGTCATTCTTTGTGTGAAGCGAACACGTGCATATGGAGACACCTTGTCCCGCTGTGCCTAGCATGTGTGGGTTTTCAAACAGGAGTCTGCGCCCCGGGAAGGCCCTTGCACAAAGCCTCCCTCCAGGGGAACACTGAGTCGCCCCGTGATGGACCCACTGGAGCTGCTTTGCTGGGAGCCCCCTGCAGAGCCACCCTGAGAATAGCAAGCTCACCCCGGAGCCAGGGCACCTCCTCAGCCACTGGGCCACTCGCTGCAGGCACGCAGCAGCGTCTGGAAAAGTCCCTGTATTTCTGGAAACCCCAAAGATAAACGGCACACATGACTATCATTACCCAAATTGCTGGGGGTAGCAGAGTGGGCAGGCCTGGTGCGCTCTGCCCACACGCTCTCTATGATTATAGGGCAGCGCGTTAAAAGCTTCCAGTCCAAACAAGAGCTGCGTGCAGAGATCAAGATGGGTGCTGGGGCTAGAGAGGCAACCCGGAGGGGCTGGGGGACTCGGGCAGTGGCAGGGCACTGGGTTACCCGAGCCCCCATTTGGGTAGATATGTCCTTTGTCACACTGATGATCATGATGGGGGGGGGGATGTCCGGCTGGGCTCTTCACTAGAGAGAGGCACCTAGCTTGAAGGCAGCACAGGGTTGGAGGTGGGGCAGCTGGAGAGAAGGGAGGGCCACTTCCGAGATGCTGAGGTGGTTGTATCCCGGCCTCACCCACTCACCTGATATGTTATTTTGCCTCTCAGAGCCTCCGGTGTCCTCATCTGCAAAATGGGTATAATTATAGCACTTGCTTCATGGGGCTGTGGGGAAGATGGAGAAGGAAGGTAAAGGATTCACGCGTGGCGTGGCCACTGGTGTGCGTGTGGCCGTGATGATGTCGTTACTGTCACTTTCATTTTGCCGTTCCCTGGTGGAAATCACCTCCTCGCCATCCATCAGCCGTGACCACCAGATATGGAAGTGAGGTAATCAGCTGACCTTCAGGGAAGTTTGACTGAGTGAGCCACAGTACGGAGGGCTCAGCTCTCCAGTCTGGAATCTTTCTCCCACCCAGCCTGTCTATACTTCATGAACCCGATGACTGGCAGAGTCCCAGGCCTGTCCCGCTGCACCTGCCTCTGGCCCACAAGCAATGGTACTTCCCCACTGGGTGAGTATTGGGGTTGCCGGTCCAGCCAAATTTATGGCCTTGACCAAGACAGAGAGCCAGGCAGAGAGCCAGCAAGCTGTGCGGTTATGGGGGTGGTGGCCAGGAACCTGCTTTGACCCCCCTTTGTCTAACTAGGAGAGTCCCGAAGAGTTGAGCTTGTGGCCCATGGGGGGGGGGGGGGGGCAACGCAGATCAGTCACCGTGCCCCTGGGTCCCTCCACCCTCACCTCATGGAGTCTAGCAGGCAGGGACAGTCACACAGAACCTGGAAAGACCTCCAGAGCCCTGATTCTCAGTATGTCACGGAGAATTAACAAGGCACCGAGGGGGGGGGGCAAATGAGCTGGCTTAAAAATGCTTAGATGAATTAACCAGGCTGCACACATCTGTTATCTCAGCATTTGGGAGGTGGAGGCAGGGAGGACAGGTCGTTCAAATTCACCCTCAGCTACATAGAGAGCCCGAGTTGAGCCTGGGCTACGTGAGACCGTGTCACACACGAGCATCCAGAGCCCGCTCGGGGGTGGGGGAGGACAGCGTGCTCGGTTAGCCCAGCCCTCCTGCCTCTGGCTCTTCCGGCCCTTTGCTGCTGTCCATGAGCTTCCCCATTTTTATTTCTCAAAAGCCCCAGAACCAGCTGGGCTAACCAGAGAGCACAGACGAAGGCAGAGTGGGAACTCGGGCCTTCTCTTTAGAAACCATTGAGATTTCAAGACCTTAGTACAGGTGTTAAGTAAAGCCAAGCGCTGAGCTGTGTGCCCGACCCCAGCAATCGGGAGACAGAGGGAGGAGGACCCGAACTTCAACATGTCCTTAGCTGTCGTGTGTGTTCAGAGCCATCCAGGGCTACATGAGATCCTAACAGAAGAATTTCGTGCAGAGCTTGGATGGGGATGAAGATTGTACTCAAAGGCTGCCCCTAAAAATCCAACCAACTGTGCCCTGAATACTGACACCTGCTGTGTGGTGACAATGTTCGGGGCACGCCAGACTCTAGACACCCACTCTGATGCGTACCCCTCAGCGTGTCTGCTCTTGCCTGCCTGTTGCAGGTAAGAGCCTGGCAGAGGTGAGACAGCCCTGGAGAACGGGGGCTGGTCAGGGTGTGGGTGTGGGCTGGTGGGAACGCAGCAGGACCGGGCTCTTTGTGGCCGGCCAAGGCGTCTCTGGGGCTCAGCTGGCTGCAGAGGGTGGCATGTGTCTGGGAGGCAGGGGGTAAGGAGGTGAGTCAGGGAGGGGAAGCCACAGGCACACGCAGGGGCAGGCCACGGCTGCGGGGAGTCTGAGGACAGCAGAGGCTGGCGTTCCAGCCCTGCTCTGCAGCCTGCCTGGGCCATTGCCACATGCCGCCTTCATCTTCCAACAACCTCGGTGTGTGTGTGTGTGTGTGTGTGTGTGTGTGTGTGTGTGTGTGTGTGTGTGTGTGTGCATGCGCATGCATGCACCACACGTGTGCACACACCGCACGCATGCAGTGCTTAGGAGTTCAGAAGAGGCTTTGGATCTCCTGGAACTGGGTGAAGTTGGTTGTGATCCCCTCGTAGGCGCTAGGCATGGGACCCTGACAACGCTAGACGAGCACCCAGTGCTTTCAGCCTCTGAGCCTTCTCTCAGGCCTCTCCTCACCTTGTTTTCTGAGACAGGGACTCTCACCAACTGGTGAGACTGACCAGCCACTGAGTTCCACGAATCTTCCACGAATCTTCCACGAATCCACCCGTGCCTGCCCCTGTAGCACTAGGGTACTAGACTTTTCATGTGGCTTCTGGGAATCAGAACCAAGATCTTCATGTTTGTGTGGCAGGCATTTTAGTGGCTGAGCCATCTGCCCAGGCCCCCTACAGCCCCATTATATAGATGGACAAACTGAGGCCCAAGGGCTGAAGCTTCATTCCAGGCTGTGGTCCAGGGTGCTGGAATGTGCAGGGTGATGCTCACACTGCCTGGCTTACAGGACGGAGCCTGGCCCAGCCTCTGAAGTTGGAGACACAGCAGCTGAGCCCTCCCCCTGTCCCATCCCCAGACTCTGCTGGACCACTGTCTCAGGGCACAGATTGGCTGTGTGGGGTTTGGTGTTCTTTCCTTGTGCCGGGGACTCCTCAGCCTGCCCGCTCCACGCTTTGATGTGGTTGGGGCTCCCTGGCTTGCATCTGGCCTGCACATGAAGGGACATGCCTCCAGGGCTGTCCTCCGATGTCCCTTCACTGCTGTTCCACAGCTGCTCGTGATCCCAACACCTTCCAGCTCTGTCCTCCTGTGCAAGGTCTGCCAGGAGCGAGGGAGGCCGGTGGGGGTCACAGTTCTTGGGGACAAAGGACACTAGCCTCAAAGCTCTGCGTGGGCAGCAGGCAGGGCTGGCTCCTGTCACAGCTGCAGGGAAAGGCTGCCAGTTGGATGAGTTGGCTCTGAGCCCTTGGGCCCCCTCCATACAGCGTGTAGAGAAATACTACCCACTCTAGGGGTGGTAGACATCTGCTCCAAAAGGACGATTCTAAACATCCGAAGAAGCACCCTTGCCAAGGCCAGCAGCCAGGGTGGGGAGTCATTAGGCTGGACGTGTGCCACACCCGCCATGCAAAGGCCACCGGCTCTGGCCCACCGCCCCTCCCTCTGTTTCACAGAGCCCATGGTGAAGGTACCCACGGGGAGACGGTGTAACATCAGTCTGAAGGTGTGGGTGTCTCCCGTTGTGCGTCTGAGTGTCCCTGGGGTTGTGTGGCCTACAGGACTTCTCAAAGAACAAGTGCGTACAAGTCAGGTGTCTAAGATCCTAACCCTGACCAGCTGTCTCCAGCCCAGGAGCTGACAAGCTGTGGAGGAAAGCAAGCTTCTTCTTGGTGGCTTGGTCCCTGCCCTTGGAGTTGCTGTCACATCGGGATTTGCTTGCAGTCTGCGGTAGAAAAGGCAGGCTGAACTCAGCCTCCTGCGAGGCAGTGTGAATCAGCCACGTGCTGTCCCCCACATGGGAGCAAGAGCTTGGTTTAGCTGCAACCCTCTCCCTCCCTGTTGCAGCTGGGGAAGCCCAGCAGGGCCCTCACGGTGTGAACTCCCATAGTGGTTTTTGTGACACTCAGGGGCTGGAAGGAAATGACAGGCAGAGGTAGGAGCGCAGACAAGGAGTCTGAAGCGAGGAGGTGGGCTGGGGTGGGGTGGGATGGGGTGGGATGGGGTGAGGTGGGGTGGGGTGAAATGGAGTGGGGTGGGATGGGATGGGATGGGCCGGGGTGGGGTGGGGTGAGGTGGGGTAGGTGGGGTGGGGTGGGATGGGGTGGGATGGGGTGGGGTGGGGTGAGGTGGGGTGGGGTGGGATGGGATGGGATAGGTTGAGGTGGGGTAGGGTGGGGTGGGTGAGATGGGGTGGGTGGGGTGAGTGGGGTGGGGTGGGACGGGATGGGGTGGGTGGGGTGGGGTGGGAAGAGCAGGCAAGTTCTTCCTCTGTGAACAGCAACTCGGGACATATAAAGGTGTAGCATGGGCTTGCTTCCCCCTTTTAATAACAGCGGTCCTTTGAGAGTCCCAAAGAGAGTATATAACCGTCATGGCCACACACTGCTCCGAACAGCAGCCAAGCTTGTGAGCCCAGGGACTGGGGTCAAACCTTGTCTCCAGAGCGGAGGCTGTGCGGCCCTGGGCAGGAGATACAACCTAGCTCGGCCTCAGTTTCCTCTTCTGCACGGAGCTGCCTGGACAGTGCTGAGTCCCTGGGCCAGTACCTGGCAAACTTGGGCTCTATACACGTCAGGCCTTACTAACGGCAGCAAGCACGTGGCGTTTTCAGTCACCAAAATGTTCACATAACTTCAGATATATGGCCAGGAAATGATTTTCACTTTTTGCATGCATGGTGTGTGTGCGTGCCTGTTTCTGTGTGTGTGTGAGGTGTGTGTGTGTGTGTGTGTGTGTGTGTGTGTGTATTCACTCCTGTGTGGGTGCAGGTGTGTACATTTGTGTGTAGAGGTCACAAGGCAATGTCTGCCTGGCTCTCAGATACCTTCCATCTCTCCTTTGAGATGATTTGTTATGGTCTGGATCTAGCTAAGGACGCCTCTGCTGCCGCCGTCTGCCAACCACCAAGCCCAGGAATCGAACTCAGGTCCTCATGCCTGTGAAGTGAGTATTTCACCACTGAGGCACCTCCCTGGCCTTCAGTCCCAGGGTTGTTTGGGAGGAAAGGTTATACACGATGGTGGCCAAATGCTGGGCTTGCTAACTTGGGGTTCCTGAAACCAGGGAGCAAACTCTTCTTTGATGGGGGCCACACTGTGCTTGCTGGGGACCCAGTAAGGCTCCTGGCCAACACCCAGCAGATGCCTTCTCCCCAGTTCCAAGCTGAGAGTCACTGCTGTGCAGGGAAACTGAGGAAAGAAGATGTTACTCTAGATAAGACTCTTCTCTTTTTTCTTTTTTTCAAAACATCTTGAGAAAACCGGACTTGGGCTGAGCCTAAGAAAACACCTCAGCAGAATGGCAGACGGGCTTCCGGCTCGGTGGCAGTGGAGAAGCCTCCTGAACTAAGACTTCACGATCCATGGCTGGCGAGGCTGCTCAGCAGGTAAAGACATCTGCCAGGAGCCCTGATGACCTGAGTTCAATCCCCGAGACCCACAGGGTGGAAGGAGATGACATCTCTCCAAAGTGGTCCTCTGATCTCCACACACAGGCCACGGTGCATGCACGCGCCCCCAGACACAATAAATAATAAAATGCACCTTACAAATATTTATATTCCAGCGTTCCTGCCCCTTCTCTGCCTCTGCACGTCGCCTGGAGACCAGCCTAACACACACCTGATGGTTCTCCAGCACCCGTGACCGTCCCTTCGGAGAGTCCCCAGTTGTCAGTCACTACTGCCCACGGTTTTCGTCTCTGCCTGTAGAGTGACCACATCTCCTTACTTACCATTTTTCTCGAAATCAGCACCACCACCATCTCCTCTCCTGGCACCTTCAGCCTTGACTTCAGCCATTGCTTCCAAGCCGCAGGCTGCTTATGCTTTTCTAATACATTGAGCCCAAACGCGTAAGGCCAAAAAGGTTGCTGTTTGTACTTACTGTCGCCTTTCTCCTGCTGTGACAGAATACCTGATGACAGCAACCTCGTGGGGGAGGGGTTTGCTGCGGCCCCATCACGTGGGGAGGTGGGGCCTGAGGCAGCCTGCGGTCACATGACACCAACAGTCGGGAGGCAGCTGTCTTCTAGTCCCGCCTACCTTGCCTTCCTATTGGCCAACAGGGCTTTATTCGTTAACCAATGAGAGAAACATATTTACAGAATGACATCTCCCATCGGGGATGAGGACAGAGTGGGTCCCACAGAGAGGCCCTACATGGCAACATCACCATGCAGGGTGTGTTGGGCACCTGTAACCCCAGCACTCGGGAGGCTGAGGCAGGAGAATTCTGCGGCAAAGTGAAGGCCAGCCTGTCCCGTATAAGGAAATACAGGGCAGCCTGGGCTACACAATGAGACACTCCCTAAAAGAAAGGAAAACCAGAGAGACTGCAGAAACAACCACGGAAACTTTTCTGTGTAGTAGAATCTACTTGGGGGGGGCACCTAGAGGCAGGATCTCGAGTGGCCCAGGCTGGCTTTGAATCCACCGTGGTGTGGCGTAGCTGACAATGACCTTGGAGACTGATGTTTCGGCTCTACCTCCCCATTCTTCCAGTTCCAGGTGTGCTGTCCCGCCCAAATGTGATACTTTGTTTCTTTAAGTTACACTTTTGATTGATGTGCTTAGTGTATCATAGAGGACACACACCGCATGCGTGCAGTGGTCACAGACCAACTAGCAGGACGTGGTTCTCTCTTGTGTGTCCCAGGGATCAAGCCCGCGTCATTGGATTCGGCAGCAAGTATATTTATACCCTCTGAGCCGTCTCCATGGACCCCCAAGGATAGCACCTTAAAACATTAAACATTAGTACCAAAAAATATTCTACAAGAACATATCAAAGATATGCAGAAACGGGGGGGAGGGGTGTCTTTAAAAAAAGAAAAAAAATATTGGAGAAAGATGGGGTAGTCTGGTACCATGGAGCCTGGGGCATAGGACAGCTCAGGGCTGCAGCCGAGGAGGTCTCTAGAGAGATTCTGAGCATTCGATGCCCCTTCCACCATCTGAGGTTTGGAGTGTTCCTTAGCCACTGTTCTATTGCTGTGAAGAGACACAAGTTCTCATGAGTAAGGCAAGTTACAGAAGAAAGCGTTTAAGTGGGGGCTGGCTTACAGCTTCAGCGGTCAGCCTCCATCATGGCGGAGACGCGGCACACAGGTAGCTGAGAGCTTGCATAGGATCTGAACGTTGCTGGCACAGAGAGTGAGATCTACCTGGCTTGGGCTTCTGAAACTTCAAGGCCCACCCCCGGTGACACACCTTCCCCGACAAGGCCACACCTCCCAACTTTCTAAAACAGTTGCAGAGACTGGGAACCAATCATTCAAATCTATGAGCCTCTGTTCAATCTATGAGTTCTGGTTCAAACGGTACAGGGTGACAAGCCCATCCACCCGTGGCTTGGGGTGTGGCCCCAGGCTACCTCTTCCTCCCGCTGCCTTCTTGGTTTTCTCCACAAGTTCCACAGCTTACACGCTGACACCGCGCTCTCCACGGGAGCTCCTATAGTCAGTTTCCACCAGAGCCACGGAGGTTTGCAAGCCACAAGTCAAAACTCATCCCTACTCTCCCTGTAGCCCAAACTGGCCTTCCCGTTAAGGGGACTCAACATCCCACAGGCCAGGGCTCCCTTCTGTGAGAGGCAGCTGCTGAGAGCAGCCTGCAGCTGCCTCACCTCCAGCCTGAGGTACTGTGGTCTCTGCTGTGCAGCCTCCCCCCCCCCCCCCCCGTCCCCCCAGAGCCTCCAGGGGATGACTGGCCTTGCTTGCCTGGAGCACTCCAAGCCTCTGCCTGCTCCGGGCCCTCTGCCCAAACGCCTTAGAAGTCTGCCTTGCTACAGCACCCTCAGTTTACTAGGGGCTCAGATCCCTTGCCACTTCTTCAGAGAGGGCTCTCGCAGCCGCAGATCTAAGACGGTCCCTTCCCTGGTCCTTCTGGGCAGTTCCGACTTTTCTGTCATCTGCACTCGGGTTGCGCCCGTCTGGCGGTTGTGTAAATGTGCTGGGGATCAAACCCTGCTGGCCACACTTGTGCAGCAAGTGTGTCACGATGGGCCATTTCCACAGGTCACCCCCCCCAGTCTACCTGTTTGCTAATCTGTGTCCCTGGCGACTGAAGGGTTTTATCCAGAATGTGAGATCACCAAACTGAAAGACACCCACTGACCCTTTCCTGTCCCCTCTCCCAGGCTCCGAGTATTTTTAGAACAAATGAAGTTCCATCTTTAGGCAGAGAAACCCCCCAGATCTCCCCAGAGCTCTGACACTGTCACATCCACGCCTCGGCCCTGGGACCCCCTTTGAAGCCTGTCGTCTCCCGGCCCCTCCCCCTCTACATTTTCAGCTCCCACACTCCCTGTCTGGCTCGGATTACTGCCAGCCACCCGCAGACAGCAAACTTGGACCAGCTGTGCTGCAGGAAGCCGCCCTGCACCTCAACACGATGGTGCAGGATGTCTTCAGTTAAGCATAAATCGTCTCTGGAAAGCTGGGGCTTTCGCTTTGTGTAAAATGTCCCTCATTAATTCTGGCTTGGAGATCAAACAGTCAACAACGTGTTGATCCCCACTTACTTCCATATATCAGACCACCATTCCGGAGAGTTGCGGAGACCCTCTGACCCTTGCAGCACCCAAGCAGGCCCAGTGGGGACCCTGGGAGGAAGCGATTAGCTGGTCCCTCCTCTCCAGCCTCTGCTCAGTGCCTCATTCCTACACTTCTCCTTGAATGCTGCTTTTTTTCTTTTCCTTTCTGCCTTCCCCCCTTTCAGCCAGAGGAAACAAGCATCTCCAGTTCATCTTCTTGGGCGGCATCACAGGAAGGCTGGGAAATGAAAACCCCATTGAGGGCCACGGGTTTGCCCATCCCTCTGTGCAAGTGTGGTCCTTCATGGCTGGATGGCCGGGTTGTGAATGGGCTTTTCTTTCTTTCTTTCTTTCTTTCTTTCTTTCTTTCTTTCTTTCTTCTCCTCCTCCTCCTCCTCCTCCTCTTCCTCCCCCTCCTCCTCTTCCTCCCCCTCCTCCCCCCCCCCTCCTCCTCCTCCTCCTCCTCCTTTCTCCTCCTTCTTCTCAGGCCTTGCTGACTTGTCAGCAGAGTCCCGTGGCTTTTCATATTCTGTACCCCGAATGCCAGGATTTCTAAGACAGTACCATATCTTCAGACGCACAAGATCCAAATGAGTATAGATAAACAGACGCTGGGTGTCAGAATCCAGGGAGTGGTGGAGACTGCGGAAATTGCAGAACCCTGTGCAGCCAGCAGGAGGAGCCACTGTTGAACTTGTGGCCACTTTGGGACCATTTTTTAAGAGATACTAATTGCCAGAGAGACAGAGACAGAGAGACAGAGACAGAGACAGAGAGAGAGAGAGAGAGAGAGAGAGAGAGAGAGAGAGAGAGAGAGAGAGAGAGAGAGAGCCTTGTGCATATTTAGCTTCTGGACAAATGGGTGGTGACATACCCGATATGTCCCGGAAGAACTGAGGCCCAGTCTTTGAGAAGGGTAATCATATTGTCACATTGGACTGGGAGAGTAGACTCAAGGCAATCTGTTAGTTAAAAACATCATGGTGAAGTGGAAGCCAGCCTTGATGACAGACGGGCCTCTGGACATGCCTGTGGGGACAATCTACTCAGAGCTCCCTACTCTTGAATTGAGGTAGGGAGCCTCCCACGGAGGGGGGTGCCTTTCGGTGCCTGGGAATCTGAGCTGAGTGAGTGGAGAAGGGGCTGGGCAGAGCACTGTTCATCGCTCTCTAGCTCCTGATTGAGAATTCGGTGGCCTACTGCTCGAGGCTGGCTTCCCCGCCTCGATGGACTGAGCCCTGTGAGTGTGGAGAGTGACAAGCTGAGTTTGAGGGAAGCTGCTCCCACTGCAGGCCCTGACAGAGCCACCCTCCATGGAGCCACACCCTGGGCCTCTTCCCACTCTCTGCTTAGAGATGGGGCCTCTTG
The DNA here is from genome assembly GCA_030556225.1 of Cricetiscus sungorus. NCBI lineage: Eukaryota > Metazoa > Chordata > Mammalia > Rodentia > Cricetidae > Cricetiscus > Cricetiscus sungorus. The sequence continues at coordinate 6,070,522 of JANBXA010000429.1, forward strand.
AGCCAGGAAGACCTTGAACTTGGTACCCTCCAGCCACAGCTTCCTGAGTAATGGGGACGGCTGAGCCATCATTTATTGCGGCCTTGGGCACAGCTTTTAGTGTCGGCCTCCCTGTTCCCCGTCCATGCTAAGGGCTCCTTGTCACCTGCAGTCCCTCCTCACAGCTTTCTTCTTCTGGGAGCAGACACAACTCCCCTCAACCCCGTGTGAGGCTAGACGGGTGGGATTTGGTGGGCTGTAGGTGTGGGGATTGCTGTCCCCTTCAGGCAGCTGCTTCCGTAGAACCCTGGCTGGCAGGGTTGGGGGCTGGGGCGTGTCCTGTGATTTATGGAACAGTTATCAATCTCAAACTGGGAGAAAGAAAGGCTCGGAGAGAGAGTGCAATGTGGGGCCTGGTGTGGGATGGGAACCCACCCCGGCTGTAACGGGAACCCACCCAGCCAATTTGAGCAGATAGTTTTAATGTTTCCCGAATCTTGCAAAATGTGTATCCAATTAGCCACTACTGAAGGGCCTTATTTATAAAATAATACTTCTGTGGTCGGATTGCACTTTTCCATTTATTTCTGCTGCACGGGCTCAAGTTGCAGATTGGGCCCGTGATTAATCGAGGCGAACACAGGCTTTCTGTTGGCATCCGCACAGGGTGGAGTCGGGCCAGAGCCGGAATCCGGAGGTTCCTCAGTTCTTCTGGGGCCTCTCTGGAGGAACACAGGGTGAGGGCGTGTGGGGAGGGGCAGCGGCTGGAAAAATCACTGATGGTCAGCAGAAAGGCCGGAGTAGCAGCACCACGCGACCCAGGCAGGCCTCACACGGCAGTGGCTAACTGGAGGGCCTTGGGCAGTGTGCGGAATGGCTGGCAGCGGGGTCGGCTGGGTGGCTCTTCCCCAGGCATGGGCAGAGTTTGCACAGAAGACGCAAAGTCAGGCCAGGGCCTAGAGAGTGGTTCTGGGAAGAAGTAGCAGGAGTGAGGTGATGAGGGGGAGGACTGGGGTAAACTGTGCGTGTCCTGCCACGGAAACTATGGACAAAACACACTTGAGGGGAGTGGCCACAGCAGGAAAACTCCATTCACGAAGTAGTCAGTGGCCAGGTCAGGCTGTGGGCTTCGGTCGCAGCCCTAGTTTAGGGCCCTGAGAACTGAGAGCTAAAGCTGGCTGCCTGGGGTGCGGTGGGGGCAGGCTGGGGTTATCGGCCTCTGCAGAGGGCAGGATGTTGGTCTTCTGTACAAGGGTGTAACTCTCACAGAAGTGAATGCTTATTTTAAGCCTCGTGACAGGGAACAGGGCTGTCCTTTGTTTCCTGTCCTGTGTGGGGGTCTAGGAGCATCTCAGGCATGAGTGACATCTAGCCTGAGCCATCCCGGCTACCCCACCACAACTTTGTCCCTCTTCCTCCCTCCTCCCGGCCACAGCTCCAGGGCCAGGGAAGTCTCTGGGCTCTATGGGGCTTCGAGCCCCGCCCCCTCTGGGAGCACCCCAGATGGAAGTTCCTTCTGCACCTGTTCCTTCTGCATCCAGGAGAATGCTGAGAATTTCCCAGGAGCCTCTGCTTCGGCTGGGTGTGTTGCTGGTGGTAAAGACTGGGAAGGCCTCAGAGCGGTGGATGAAGACCCCAACCCAGTGTTTCCGGGACCACGGCCCAGGCAGAGACAGAACAGATGTGCACAACAGCTTTTCAGAAAGTCGCATTGCCCAGGGGCTTGAGTAATGTGTGATGGACACTAATGAGCGGGAGGACTGGTGTGTGTGTGTGTGTGTGTGTGTGTGTGTGTGTGTGATTCCAGGAATGGGTTGGGATTTTCCCAGTACGAGACTTACTCCACCACCACAACCCCCTTTTTGTCTGTGTATAGGCTTTCGAATGCGCCATGGTATAGGATGCATGGTGGGAGCGGTCAGTTTCCAGGACAAATGATATGCAGATGCAATCATAATACGCAAAGGACAGTGAGCATCCTCTCTGCCCAGCACTCTGGTTCCAGCTGGTTTTAGGCGGTGTTGGGTGCTCTTGTTTCTGTTTGAACTGTCACGTGACGCTGGCTCAGCGGCTACTCAGCAATTTGTCCCTTTGTCTTCCATGTCTGCCTTAGGCCACCTTGGCTGCACAGATGTTCTGAAAGCATCACAAGGTCTGTCTCCCCCCCCACCCCTTCTTGAACTTTGTGTCCTGAGGACAAGAGAGGGGACAGACCCCTTGTGTGGCCATCATGTATCAGTCAACTATGGTACTGTGATGCTGTGTCTGTTATCCCACGCTGGAAGAAGCCAGTGGTGGCCCAGCGTGGGAGAGGTATCCCCTCCAGCCTTAGGCCCTCTAGAGTTGGTTAAAAGGACACGGTGGCTTACTCAGCTGGAGTACGTTGGCTCTGGGGGGCCAGGGGGAGGTCAATGGCTTACCCTGGGCACAGTCTCCTAGTGGTAGATAGGAGACACAAGACACAAGCCTAACAGAGGGATGGAGGCTTCAAAAGCCCCTGTCACACTGCATCTGCCAGAAAGTCAGGGGCCCAGGTCTGCCAGCAGCAGCGCAGGGGTCCTGCCATAGTGAGATAGAGATGCAAGCGACAGTCAACACACACACACACTCGCGCACACACACTTGCTCAGATACATGCTCACACACACTCACACACACAACACAACATACCTGTATTTGCACACACTCACACACACTCTCACACACGCACACACACTTTCACACCCACATTCTCTCACACACACACACTTGCTCTCTCTCTCTCTCTGACACACACACACACACACACACACCCTGCATGCAGGCACGTTCCTTGCTACTTTTCTTTTCTGATCAAATGCCCACAGAAGCAGCAGGAGGAAGAAAGGGTGGGCTTTAACACACTGTCTTGGCAGAGTTTCCATTGGACCCAGTTGCGGAAGGCCCAGTTAAGGAAGCTCAGGCTGGTACCTAGCTGTCCATGGCTGCTGGACAAGCAAGCAGAGCACAGGCTGCAGCCAGACGTGGGGACAACCTTTAAACCCTAGAGACCGTGTCTCTATATGCCTCAAAATCCAAAGACTCCACAACCTCCCAAACGTTCAGGCACACGAGCCTCAGAGGCACACGTTCAGGCTTCCGAGTCATGAAGCCGCCAAGTGTGTCTGTTGGGAGTATTTCTATCAGCGAGGAACAGAGCCATCATATAAATGTAGTTTGAATTGTGAATTGCGTGACCCCCACAGCCAAGAAGCCTGGGACTAATGGGCCCAAGGCTGCTCTGATGTCTTACACAGGTCCCCCTCCAAGGCACCTTTTGGCCTGCCATCGTCAACACTCACCCTGTCCCAAATCAATCGAACATCATGACAGCAATCCAGGCAAGGATGCGCCCCACGATGTCACCTCTGCAGGGCTGTCAGGGGGTGCCTGGGGCTGTCCCCTCCCCTCAGCCTCAGGGAGTAGGGACAAGCCCCTGCGTTGAGCTGCAGATGCTGGGGAGGGCTGAGGCCTGCAGTAGTCTTAAAGCCAGTAGACATCTGGCTACTAGGCAGATGTCTGTCCATCAGCTAATGTCCCGTGTTGACACCCACTGTCAGGTCAGACAGGAGCGATGTGGAGTGAGCTTCTCAGGGGCAGCGCCCGCCTCAATGCTGAGGGGAGTGTTACCATCAGCCAGACTTTCCAAAAGCTCTGCCAGTCTCAAAAGCCCAAGTCCGTTCTCCCCAGGGGGGAGGGGGAGGGCCAGCACCCACCCGTGAGGCTTAGAAAGAGGCAGGCAGCAAGGATCAGCCTATGCCAGGGTCAAAGGTTGGACCAGAGCAAGAGGGTGGCCTGTGAACCCTTAGAGATGATGCCATGTGCAGGGTTTATTTCCTGGTCGGTCCCAGTGACCCTGTGAAATGAGCTTGTCTTCAGGCCGAGGGAAACTCTGCCTAGGGAGGATGAGGTGAGGGACAATCAAAAGAGGGTTCAAGAAACGTAAACACAGTTAGGGTCGCAGGTGAGTGAGCCTGGCTCCCACAGTGAGGCAGTGTGAGGGAGGGTCCTGAGAAGTGGGGTGGGGAATTGCTCCCACAATACCATAGCTGTCCGGCTCTTCCTGCCTTCAGAGGCCCAGTTTCCACTCTCGTGTCCTCTGCGGTAGACCCAGTCCCTCACAAAGTCCATCGTGGAGTGTGTGTGTGTGTGTGTGTGTGTGTGTGTGTGTGTGTGTGTGAGTGAGTGTGTGAGTGTGTGTGAGTGAGTGTGTGTGAGTGAGTGTGTGAGTGTGAGTGTGTGTGAGTGTGTGTGAGTGTGTGTGTGAGTGTGTGAGTGTGTGCGGTGTGTGCTGTGTGTGTGTGAGTGAGTGTGTGTGTGTGGTGTGTGTGGTGTGTTTGTGCGTGTGTGGTGTGGTGTGTGTGTGGTGTGTGTGAGTGTGTGTGTGGTGTGTGGTGTGTGTGTGTGGTGTGTGTGTGGTGTGTGGTGTGTTTGTGTGTGCGTGTGTGGTGTGTGTGTGAGTGTGTGTGTGGTGTGTGTGGTGTGGTGTGTGTGTGTGGTTTGTGTGTGTGGTGTGTGATGTGTGTGGTGTATGTGTGTGTGTGAGTGTGTGTGTGTGTGTAGTGTGTGTGTGTGTGTGTGTGTGTGTGTGTGTGTGTGTGTGTAGTGTCCTTGTTTGTAGAAGCTCCTAGGCCATTGGGGGTTCACCCCCTACCCAGGCAAAGCAGCCTTCATTTCTTCTGTTAGTCTTGAACTTCTCCGACACCAAGGTCCCTGGGCGCTGTATTCCAAGTCCAGGAAGGTGTCCTACCAGGGCATGTACTCATTCAACAAACAAACAAGCAAACGTCACCATTGAGTGTTTTTGATGTGCCTAACCATGGCAGGCTCCTTCATGCAGACTGAGCAGAGAACTCTGTATGACGGTGAGGACTTCCTGACACCACGGTAGGGGGAGAAATCAGGCCACCAACCAGCTCCCAAAAGAAGACACGGAGACTTGTTATTGATTCTGAATGCTCGCCTTTAGCTTAGGCGTTTTAACTGAATTTAACCTCTCTATTCATCCATGTTTTGCCTTGGGGCTTTTACCTTTCACTCTGTATGTGCTGCTTTCATTCTATATGTCCTACTTTCATGATTTCTCCATGTCTGTTTGTCCCCTCTACACACACACACACACACACACACACACACACACACACACACAACACACCACACACACCACACACACACACCACACACACAAACCACACACCACACACACCACACACACACACCACAACACACCACACACACCACACACACACTCATTCATATACACACACACACACCACATACACACACACCACATACACCCACACACACACACCACACACCACACACACACACACACACACACACACACACACACACACACACACACACACACACACTCCTGCCTCTCCCTGGGATCTCTTTTTCTTTCTTCCCTACAAATGTAAATTCCTCCTCCTTTCGCTCTCTGCCCAGAGGGCCTGCCTTTACCTCCTCCCTTGCTATTGGCCATTCAGCCTTTTATTAGCCCAATCAGCAGGCAAGGAAAAACAGCAACACATCTTTGCATAATTAAACAAATGCAACACACCTTACGAGTTAAACAGATGCTCTGTAACACCAGTCACACAGGCTATCTGGATGGAGGTCAGGGCCACCAGATGAGTGAGGACTCCAGTAGGGCCAGGACAGGTTTTGTCTTAGCTAGATGTTGAGAAAGGGACCCACCCTTCAGGAGCTCTGGGATGCCTGGACCTGGGAGTTTGCCATGGTCAGTGTTTCCTGTCCACTTGCCAGAGTCTACAGACCCCCTGGAAGATGGGCCTCTGGGCTTCTCTAGGAGGCTGAGACTGTCTTGATTCCGTCTGTTGAGGCACGTCTGACTTGTCCATCTCGAGTGGCTTCGTTCCCTAGTGATCCTGGGCTAAGCAGCTTCATTCATGACACTATGCTTCCTAACAGTGGATAATGTGAGCTGAGGTTCAAGCTCCTGTTGCCTTGATGTCTCTGCCACGGTGGTCTGAGCCTTCAAGTGTGGGCAACAAACAAACAAACAAAAACTAAACAAACAAACAAACAAGCCCCTCCTCCCTTACGTTCTTTTCAGGGTGCTTATTCACAGCAACAGAAGCAAAATTAAGACAGTCACCATCCAACTGAACACTGAGACCCAGAGACCTACCTCGTCCCTGAGGCCCAGAGAGAGACCTACCATGTCTCTGAGACCCAGAGACCTACTGTGTCCCCAGAGAGAGACCTACTGTGTCCCCGAGGCCCAGAGACCTACCTCGTCCCTGAGGCCCAGAGAGAGAGACCTACCGTGTTCCTGAGACCTAGAGACCTACCACGTCCCTGAGGCCCAGAGACCTACTGTGTCCCCAGAGAGAGACCTACTGTGTCCCCAGAGAGAGACCTACCTCGTCCCTGAGGCCCAGAGAGAGAGACCTACCGTGTTCCTGAGACCTAGAGACCTACCACGTCCCTGAGGCCCAGAGACCTACTGTGTCCCCAGAGAGAGACCTACTGTGTCCCCAGAGAGAGACCTACTGTGTCCCCAGAGAGAGACCTACCTTGTCCCTGAGGCCCAGAGAGACCTACTGTGTACGGAGCCGGATTTTAACCCTCCCAGTCACCAGCTCCCCTTCTGACAACAAAGGGCTTAGCCAAGTTCACACCAGAAAACATGACACACAAGACTCCTCTTGTACCTGGCTGTGCCCACAACAGGCATGACTAATCGCAGAGACATGTGCTCGGACAAGCCTCAGCCTTGCTCCTTTGCACAGTGCACAGCCCAGGCGACTGTCCCCATTTGCGGATAGGGTATGATTGTCACCTGACTCCCATAGGGATCTCTGGGCTCTAATCTCTAAAGCCTCCTGTACTCTCTGCATCCCGTGAAAACTCTCCCCACAGCATGAGGTTGTAGAATTTCAGAAGCTGAATCTGCGGACAGATACAGCCACTCCACTCCTGGACCAGCCTGGAGACAGCCCCAGGCGCAGCCCCACTCCTAAATCACATGCTTCCGGTTTCCGCTCTGCTGGGTCCGGGATGCCAAGGCCTGGAGCGGGGGGGTGGTTGGAGTGTTAACTTTTACAAGTACAGAATACAAATAATATGTCTCCTGGAGAGTGCTGCCATTCCCAAGGCTGTTGCCCCCACCTCCAAGAGTTTGCAGAGTGGTTTTGCAGAGGGGACCCCAGCCTTAGCTCTTGAACCCACAATGCCCGGTGAGCAGGGGTTCATGGCTAGACTTCCATTAGCCCCATTTGAAAGATGACCCCAGTGCCACTGTCCCTCATTATCATCACAATTGAAACACACTTCCACAGTGCAAAATGCTGGCCCAGGCAGGACCAGTTGTGCGTCTCCGTGTGTGCGTTTCAAACAGTTTTGTTTTGCAGACTTTTTCTTCATCTGCAGACAATGCTGGCATGCTTTGCTAAGTGCAGTTGGCGGAGGATTTGACATGAGTGCTAGCGTGGGTTTGCAAGTCGCCACTCATGTAATTGACCTTTATGAACCGATTAAATCGAAAACTCTGCATGTGTATGCGTGTGTGTGTGTCTATACATGTGTATGTATGTACATGTGTGTGTGCATGACTGTGTCTGTGTGTGCCTGTATATGTATGTATGTACATGTGTTCCATGTGTATGTGTGCATGTGCGTGCGTGTGTGCATTATGTGTGTGCCTATACACATATGTATGCATGTGTGTGCATAACTTGTGCCTGTGTATGTATGTATGTACATATGTCCTATGCATAGTGTTCATGCATGTGTGTACGTGTGTGTATGAGTGTGTGTGTGTGTATTGGCATTTGTGCCCATATGCTATGGGGGGTCAGAGGCTGATGTCCGATATCCTCTATCACGCTGTACCCCGAGACAACATCTTTCATTGAATCTGGAGCTAGGGTGGCAGCCAGCAAGTCCCAACGACCCTCCTGTCTCTACATTTTCGATCACAGTGCTGGGTTACAAGTGTGTGAGTGGCCTCACCTGGCTTGATTTTTAATGTGCGCTGGGGATTCCCATAGTCCTCATGCTTGCACAGGGCGAGTTCCGACACTACTGAATCAACCCCCTCCAAATATAGACAGACATTTGATAGGTATGTATAGGTGTGTGTATACATGCACACACACACACTCACACACACACTCACACTCACACACTCACACACACTCACTCACACTCACACACACTCACACACACACACACACACACACACACACACACACATATATATTTGAGATAGGGTCTCACCCCAGCCCCAGCTGATCTGAAGCTGCCACTGATTTTCCTGTCTGGGCTTCTGAGTGAGAACTACAGCTGAGAGCCACCACATACGCTAAAAGCTCTTGCTAAGAGCTGAATCTGACACGGGTACCCAGGTAGGGCGTCACCTCATGCCTGGAGGAGCTCATCTTCCTGGCCCCAGTTTCATGTACAAAGGAGGCAATGGCAGCTCTTGTGACAAGACCTGTCTCTTAGCCTGCATCTCCCCTTTCTGTGGACTCAGGCTTTTTTAACATGTGGCCGACTAGAATAAATACTGTATTGGCACCTTTTCGTGTCCAAGGACACAGAACTGGGAAATAGAGAGTGGGGTGTTAGGGTTCAGTAGTGACAGAGCTGAGTTTTGCAAGGTGGATGTGTCTGGAGATGGCTGGGGGTGGTTGAACCAGAACGTGAAGGCTCTGGTGATACCAGGCTCATCACCTAGACTATTATGAGAAGCTCTTGTTCATGCTCTCTCTCTCTCTCTCTCTCTCTCTCTCTCTCTCTCTCTCTCTCTCTCTCTGTCTCTCTCTGTCTCTCTCTGTCTCTCTCTGCTCTCTCTGTCTCTCTCTGTCTCTCTCTGTCTCTCTCTGTCTCTCTCTCTCTCTCTCTCTCTCTCTCTCTCTCTGTGTGTGTGTGTGTGTGTGTGTGTGTGTTGGAAATGAGCACACCAACCCTGCTGAAGCTGAGGGGGTGATGGAGGGGACTTGGGTGGAATTCCCAGCATTAGACCCACAGGGAGGGGGGCACTGTGATTGGCAGGCTGGTAGCCAGTAGTTTGTCAGTCTGTCCTTCCATATCCTCTCTGGGAATGGAAGCCGCCTGCTCAGGCAGCCTTGGGGGATGGGGTCTGCTTTCTATAGTGTTGCTTTGATCCAAACTAGGTCCACAGCAAGGGTTCTCTCCCTGCGAGGCCCACGTTTGCTGCTCCGGGTGGAAGTGGGGGTGGTGTCAGCTCACCTTGGGGAAGCAGCTCCCTGTGGCTGTTGCCTACCCTTCCTGGATGAAGGTGAGGTGTGTGACTGCATCTTCAGCATGGGTGCAGTTTGCATGGTGAGAGTCCCACCCTCGGGCTGTGTGGCCCGGGCACTGTCCATACCCTCTCCTGCTGGCTAACTCCCAGGGCATGTCCCCAGGCCAGAGCCAGGGGCATTCGTGTCCTCCTGATTGGGTTGGGCACTGTTCTCTTGCGCTCTGCTCTTCAAATTAGTGAGGTGTGACCCACCCGTAGTGGCAATTAGTGTAGGTGGCACTCCCTCTCCTTGCAGATAACCCCTGCCTGCTGAGAGGCACATGCCAGAGTGAGGCAGGGCTGGGACTGGAGGCAGAGTTGAGGTTTTCCTAACAGGTGCCCTGAGGACGGCTCCGTCTGCCACCACCAGGGAGCTGTCTTGTCAACTGCAGGCAATCTCACAGCCCAGGCCTTGGCTGTCAGGACCCATGCACAGGGCCGGCCTGGGCTGGAGGCCTCACCCCAAAGCTGCCCGGGGACCGCGCCAGCCTTCACGTACTCATTAAGTGGAGTTGAAACAAAGGTCAGCTTTTACTGCCAGTCTGGAAGGAACCTGGCTGCTCTGGCCAGTGCAGAGACCAGCCCTGCCGAACGGCTGTGTGTGGAAGTGTTTACAACTCGGTGGCTGACATAGCTGACTATGGAGGACCTCTGGTTCCTTTGACGTTGTCGGGATGCTGTGGCTTTTGGGGGTGCACGTGCCTAGTTTGGCTGACAGCAAGGGACTCTTCTCAGGTTTGTAGAGTCACTACGTCAAGCAGGGTGTCATGGAATTCAGGGTAGATCTGTTAAATTCACAGTTTTCCCCAACTCCCTCTCTCCTCATTCTCTGCTATGGGGCAATGCTGTGCCCGTTAACGGAAGATGGGCTCCTTCTCTTCCTCACCAGCCGGGGCTAAAAGGCAGCGGGGAAAGGGCACTGCCTCACTTGGCCTCAGTTTCCCCACCCATAGCGTTGGGACAGCTTGGTGGTTGTGGAGGACGGCAGCCTTGGGCCTATGATTACTGAGACCAAGCCTGGCTGACCCATGGGACAGGAGGCCAGGTGTGGCCGCTCCACCACCCCAGCCCACGCTTAGCCACCACCATTGACAGAAGCAAGGCCATGTTAGCAGGACTGGTTCCCAGCCTTTCCAGGGCAGCGTAGGATGCTGCACAGAGAAACCCTGCTTAAAAACTGAGTAAGGAAGGAAGGAAGGAAGGAAGGAAGGAAGGAAGGAAGGAAGGAAAAAGGAAGGAAGGAGGGAAGGAAGGAAGGAAGGAAGGAAGGAAGGAAGGGGAAGGAGGGGGGAGGGAGGGAAGGAAGGAAGGAAGGAAGGAGGGAGGAGGGAGGGAAGGAAGGAAGGAAAGAAGGAAGGAAGGAAGGAGAGAGGGAGGGAGGGAGGAAAGGAAGGAAGGAAAAAGGAAGGAAGGAGGGAAGGAAGGAAGAAAGGAAGGGAGGAGGGAAGGAAGGAAGAAAGGAAGGGAGGAGGGAAGGAAGGAAGGAAGGGAGGGAGGAGGGAAGGAAGGAAGGAAGGGAGGAGGGAAGGAAGGAAGGAAGGAAGGGAGGGAGGAGGGAAGGAAGGAAGGAAGGAAGGAAGGGAGGAGGGAAGGAAGGAAGGAAGGAAGGGAGGAAGGAGGGAAGGAAGGAAGGAAGGAAGGAAGGGAGGGAGGAAGGGAGGAGGGAAGGAAGGAAGGAAGGAAGGGAGGGAGGAGGGAAGGAAGGAAGGAAGGAAGGAAGGGAGGGAGGAGGGAAGGAAGGAAGGAAGGAAGGAAGGAAGGAAGGGAGGAGGGAAGGAAGGAAGGAAGGAAGGAAGGAAGGAAGGAAGGGAGGAGGGAAGGAAGGAAGGAAGGAAGGGAGGGAGGGAGGAGGGAAGGAAGGAAGGAAGGAAGGGAGGGAGGAGGGAAGGAAGGAAGGAAGGAAGGAAGGAAGGGAGGAGGGAAGGAAGGAAGGAAGGAAGGAAGGAAGGAAGGAAGGAAGGAAAACCAAACATTTGTCAAAATTACCAGTATTGGCAGTGCTGGGACTGAGTTTGGGTGGCTTGGTGTGTGGTTATGGTTATGATATATACCTGGCTCCTTCCCTTCTATGACGTCCTGTCTGGGAAATTTCCCTCCCCCTTCTCTGTTGTTGGCGTGGGGTTACCACAACGTGACACGGAGGGCTCACTGAAAAATCATTGGAAGTGTCAATGCGATCGGTGTTTATTTGCTAAGGAATTAAAGAAATATATTCTCCCTACCCAGATTCACCTATGCCTGTGTCACCGTGCCCTCTTTCTTTCCAGAACTAATCTTAAATTCCCTCAGAACAAAGGTCTCTCTGTTGGCAGTGGACCTCAAAGAGAGAGCTTTGTTCAGGCTCAACCCCTACCCCCACCCCTGGGGCAGGGAGCTGACACCCATATGCCAACCACCCCTTCAGCCCCGACTCAAGGGTTGCCATCCCTGTGCTAATGGCCAGTGTTTGCTGCTCCCACCTGGGGACCCCACATGGGGAGCTTAAGGTCCCTGTGTACCCACATGGCCTGCTGTCTCTAAGAGAACAAATCGTTTAGCAGGGTGGCCAGGCAGGAGAACAAGAGAGGCCCTGGGAGTGGGAGGGGCAGAGGTAGGAGTGGGGACCCAGGGCAGGGCACGCAAGGATCCCTTGCATTATTCGCACTCAGACCTTCAGACAAGTGAGCACAGACGGTTGAAGTGAGCCTTCCTTCTCACTGCCCGGAGGTGAGGTCACGCACCGTGGGGCTCTGGGCTCACAGTCGGGTCTCCCGAGCCTGCCCCTTCCTCCTCAGGCATATGGGCAGGGGTCTCGAGCCCCCAGCAGCCACTGTGCATGCCCGGCCCCTTCCATCCCAAAAGGATTCGCTCCCAAGTCAGAGCTTTCTTTGCTTGTTTGCTCTCTTTCTGAGATAAGGCCTTGTGTAGCCCAGGCTGGCCTCAAACTCACAATGCAGCTGTGGGTGACCTGAACTCCTGATCCTCCCGTCTTCCGACCGAGCGAGCGAGCGAGCGAGCTGAGCGAGCCCAGGGACAAGACAAGTGCCACCAGACCTGAGTCACGCGATGCTGGGCCTAGAACTCACGGCCCTATGCGCACTGAGCCAGCACGCTACTGACTGAGCTACATCCCTGCCCTCTGACCAAATCTTTTAATACTCCTAATCTCGTCCTGGAGGCCTTTGCCCCTTGGCAGGGCCTTCCTGATTAGGTCAGACCCATCAAAGTCAGGCTTTCCTTAGCGTTACCAACGTTGCCTCTCCAAGCCAGGCATGGTGGTGCACAGCTGCAACCCCAGCATACGGAAGGCTGGAGCTAGAAAGCCCCAAGTTGAAGGCCATGCAGGCTACAGAGCAGGAGGCCTCCTCAAAGAACAGAGCAGCAAACGACAAAACACCGGCATGACAGTCTGTGCTGTTAGCTTGGCAGGCCTAGAACCCCAGGAGAGGCCTGGCGTGCCTGGGAGGGCATTTCTTCCCTAGGCTCATTGAGGAGGGAAGATCCCGCTAAACGTGTAGGCCCCTGGCATGGGCTGGGTTCTGGACTGTGTGAGGGAAGCTGAGTGCCAGCCTGCATCTCTCCGCTCCTGACAGAGGCTGCCTCACCCCCACCGCCTGCTTTTCCGTTGGGATTCACTGTGCCTCAAACCATAAGCCAAAGGAACCCCCCTCCTTATTGTTCTTAGGGTACTTTATCCAGTAACAGAGATGTAACAAACACCTGTTCTTTGTAGTTTTCACCAAGCTGTGGATTATTTCTTCAAAATCAAGGAGAAATTCTAACAAAGTTACCATTAAATTCTGCCCAACATTGTGTGTGTGTGTGTGTGTGTGTGTGTGTGTGTGTGTGTGTGTGGTTAACTTGTGTTTCCCTACCTGAAGGTGCCATCTCTTTTGGAAATGTGTCAGCTCAAGTCCATTTTTAAAGGGATGGTTGGTCTCTTTGTCATTAGCCTCTAAGAGTTCTTTATATATTGTGGATACTGCACAACCTTTTGAGCTGGTAAATCAGTATCAGCACTGAGCCCCATCCAGGGAATCCCAAAGCCCAGTCCCCGTGCTGGGATGATCCGCCATGTGAGGTGTGAAAACAAAGATTCCAGTCAGGACACTGGTGTCCGCCTGCTGGCCACTCCCAGCCCGGGTGAGGGCACCCTCAGATCTAGTGTGGACTTGGCCTCGTTTTCTAGGACCTGTGTGTAGGTATAAACTGGAGAATGACCTTTCTTCTCTACGTTCTGAGTTCACGTGCCCCCTCCGATTTATTTTCGTGAGACAGCGCTTTGATGCGTAGGTCAGGCTGGCTCCAAACTCATGATCTTCCAGGCTCGGCCTCTGGAGGCAGCACCTTGCCTGACGTAGAGGAAAAGGGAAAAGCTCTCCATACTTCAGTGCTAACCGAAAAGGCTGGTGAAGGCTGAGGGGGAAGGATGTCCAGTTAATCAATGTAATCTGCGGTGCCAAGGGACAGCGCAGACGCTCGCCAGGGCAACAGAGGGAGATCAGGGAGGCTGGGTCTGTGATCACAGCAGTCGGGATGGTTTCCTGGCGGACGCTGCCTCTGAGCAGGGTCTCAGGGTGGACATCCACCACGCAGAAAGATGGAAAAGGCTTCCTAGGTGGAGGAGAGGTGAGCGCCATGGCCCTGCGGCAGGCTCCGGAAAGGGGACAGTTTAAAAAGCTGTGCTGGCTGACATAGATCCTTAATCCCAGCCACTCAAGCTGCAGAGGGAGGATTGGCCAAGGGGTATGCCTAGACAACATAGTGAGAGCCCTTTCCAAATTAAAACCAGAAAAGGGTCTTGGGACATGGGTTGGGGGCAGAGCATTTGTTTGGTTCTTGCAACGCCCTGGGTTCCATCCCTGGCACGTCAAAATAAAGAAAGCAAAGATTTTTTACAAACAAACAACAAATTCTTTGAGCCCAGATTCAGGCCTGTTCCTCTAGGTCCTGGCACCCGCCTTGTGATCTGAGTAGCTGGGACTTTTATTCTGGTGAGGAACCCTGGGGTGGGAAGAACTGAGTGCTGACCCGGTTTGTTGCCACTCTGGGTCACACGGAGACCGCGGGGGCTGCGTTACTCCCCTTCCACATTTCAAGCCACCAACAGGGCCCTTCCACGGCAGTAACCTCGAGTGTGCTATCTCCTGACACCTGTTGGGTCCTGGCTTTGCAGGGCTACACACAGCAACTACCCCGGCAACTGGCCTGCTGTGCTGAGTATGAGAGTGGAGGGACTTTTACAGGGGTGAGTGGGGGTGGTTTGCTTCCAGGGAATTCCAGGGCATGCATTTACAATCTTGACCCACCTGTGCTACCCAGTCTGAAGGAGGGACGGAGACTTCTGGAGAGGCTGGGCCGGCCAGCTGGGATGGCTTCCAGGCAGTGGCAGGCAGCTGGGGAGAGCAGCCACTGCTCTCAGGGAGCCCAGCCCTTCATTGCCCCCTACCAAGCTCTGGATGTGGCCCGTGTATGGCACCCAAGGAGGGCAGTTGATATGGCTTGCACAGGGATTTCAGACTCTCTCCACATTGATGACGTAGGTGGGGGTGGCCCATGTCTAATCCCTCCATGAGTGACACAGCATAGGGACGAGGTAGCCAGCTGTCACTGCCTTTGCACAGCCAATCAGCTCCTGCTTCAGGACATCCAGAGTCGAACCCTGATGGAATCAGACGGACGTGGTTGACCTGCCTATTCCACACGTGTTTCCCTGGGCCCAGTGCTCTGTCTTTAACACATCAGAAGAGAATGAGTGACTGTGTCCTTCACGCATGGGTAGGAGACACTTTGCCTCCTCCTACACCATCTTCGCCGAGATAGGCGGGGCCGTGAGTCACACAGGTGTGGGTGTGTATATGCAGGACCCGCGAGACCCTCAGCTGTACCACCCAGCTACATCAGGACCCCCCAGCCTGTGGGTAGCACTGCCCTCTGGTCCTGGCCAGGAATCACAGGCCCTGGGCACATCACAGCCATCCTCCAGATCACTGGCCTTTGTTGGAGGCTTATGGCTTAGCGTCACCAGGCGAGACCAGGCAAGGGCTCCAGGTCCAGCTCCTGAGGGGCAGATGTCCACCAGTTTGAGTGGGCACAGCCAGCTGTCGGGGTGACAGACCTGCCTGGGCATGCCAGCTCAGAGAGAAGGAGTGAGCATATGTGCATGTGACAGTGTGTCCTGTCTGGGGCCGGGAGGACACAGTGCAGTCAGAGGTCAAAGGCGCCCCCTGCTGGTGGATAAGTTTATCTTCCCTTCGGGGCCCCAAGGGGATGAAAAGGGACAGGAGCTACTGGGGGCTGAGCTGCCCTTTTGCACGGCAAGCATTCAGGCCCTGGCAAGCATTTATGTGGGCCAGCTTGTAACCATCACCACAAGAAGCCTTCCCCACACTGGGCCCCAGCATGCATGACCCACACAGGCCTGGTGCTCTTGTCTTCCTCTTGTGAGGGTGCATTGCAGGCCATCGAGGAACTAACTGCACGTCCTTTCCCAGACACACCTGAGAGGTCCCTTCACCGGTGACAAATAGCACCATCCAGGTTCTGCGGATAAGATGGGAAGGTGACAGTTGGAGGCCACTGCTCTGAACTCCCTGGGTTCTGAACCTGTTCTGCTCCTGCTGGAATCTCCAGGGCCCGCAGCAGGGTGTACACAGTAAGGGTCTCCTTCCTACCACCCCGTGCAGACATCGTCCTCCACAGGCCTGGCCACAGCAATACTGCGTGCTTCACAAGGCTGTGCCCATAGCCGAGGCCCTGCCAATCTCAGCCAATCTCGTCCATCACTGGTCAAGAGGGAGCAGCGCCCAGCAACTCGCATTAGTAACAGCCCAAGGCTCCTTCCTCCCCAAGGCTGCTGTTGCTCTCTGCTGCCCTCTGCTGGCTCTGTGGGCTCCAGCAAGCTGTCCTTCTTGGTAAGGGAGCCCTTGTGTACGCTGTCCTCCTCCCTGTGTTAGCCACATCGGGGTGGCCTCACACCCTATACCTACAAACAGTTGTCATTCCTGAGGTCTTTCTCTGGGCGGGGAAGGACGGCGAGCTGGGGCTGCTGTGGGAGCGAGGGGTTCACTGACACTCAAGGACTCCCAAACCCTGGGCTGTGCCCGCCTGGCAGTGTGACCTCAGACAAACGGCCTCACGTTTCCTAGTCTCAGCCACTTGAAAATGGGTCCTGAGCCTGCCGTGCTGGAGGGAGCCTGCGTGACGGAGCCACACCTCCCCTTGCTGTCTGCTTGCCGTGTTTGCTTGTTAAATGTTAGCTGCGCCCTGTCAGGGCATTTCAGCAGACCTGGCCACGAGGCACACCTGACTCCTTTTTACAAGTGGGGAAACTGAGTCTCAGAGGCATGAAGCCTCCTGTCGCCACTCAGAGTGGTGCAAACCCAGGGCCCTGCAAACCTGCAACCCTCCCCGTGGCTTCCCGTTCTTTGGTCTCCGGCCTAGCATGTGTCCAGATTGGCCAATACATATGTTCTTGATAATTTTTTTTAAAACAGGGGAGGTGTTTTAAATAAAGGACACAATGGAAAGTCTTTGTTCAGTGGCCACCCTGCGTCTGGGACAAGAGGTCCTTGGAGCCTGTGGGGCTTCCCAGGCTTCAGAGTGTCGCGTCGCTGTGGGTGTCTTGGCCTTCCCTGGTGCCCGCCCCCCTGCTTGGCCTTGCAGCTCACAGCAAGGGTCCAGAGAGTGACACACCCAGACCCCGAGCTCCCAGGAAAGGCGCTGTGGGGTTTGCTCCCATGCTTTACCAATTGCACAACCACCCGTGGGTTTAATATTGGCTCTTTCTAATTTTACCAATGCTCTTAAGGTCAGGGCCAGCTTGGGTAATTGGGATTTTGTAAGCTGTGTTTTGATTCTCATTAGCAAGCCATAAATCCCTTTGACAGCCTCTTTTTTGGGGGTGACTTGAACACCCTAAAGCCCCCTGGAAGATTCTGGAAGGGGTATGGCACCAGGGAGTTGCCGTGCTGAATGGTTTAGGTGCATAGGTCTTGATTTTACAGGGAAGGGAACCTGTGGGAGATGAGGGTCCCCCAAAGTCACACAGCTGGGCTGAGGCCAAGCCCCCTCCCCTCCTGGGCACTGGCCTTTGACTTTTCTTAAAGGACCTGTGATGGTCAGGGTCTCTGGCGGTGCGGAAGGACTCAGCAGTGGCTGTTTACAAAAATAGGTGGCAGGAGACTCAAACCTCGGGCAGAGGCTTGCAAGTCCCTGGTCTTAGCTTCTGGGGGGACAGGGGTCTGGGGAAACATCCACCAAAGCAGATTATGGGTAGAAGGGACCCGGGTCTCTGGTGATCAGCTCGTCACTGCCTCCCTCTTCGAGACCTGTGAAAACAGGTTTGTATAAGGATTCTGATGACCGACCCCAGAGGGAAATCAGCAGCAAGTGACACAGTGTCAGCTGGGGAGGCATGAGCTCCCAGGGGCCGGCCTGGCCGCCTGGCCATGGACACTCCCCACAGGAGGTCTGTGACTTACCTCAGTCTTCATTTCTTTCCAAGTGCTGGGATGCGTATGGGCAGAAGCACTTAAGGGCGAAGGGGGTTCGTTTGATTTGCAGTTTCAGGCTACACTCCAACGTGGTGGGGAGGGAGCTCGAGAGGTCTGGTGGCATCGCTTCCATAACCACGCACGGAGAGACGCGAGTCTGGAAAGTTCACCCCACCTGAGGTGGGCTCTCCCACAGACAGAGGGCCATCTCCCGGGTGACTCTAGATTCAAGTTGACATTTCACACTAACCACCAGACACCACCTTAGACACCCACGGTGGCCCACCATCCATCACTGATGTGGTTGGAAAGGAGCCGGTAGGGGACCACGCCCTGGCTGTGATGTCCCAGGCTGCTGGGAGCCAGAACTTCTCCAGGAAGGGCCCCTGCCCTGTTCCCACAGCCTCTGGTGCTTCCCTCCTCTCCCGTCTGTGGCTCTGAGGATCTTCCCTCAGGTCCTCGACGCCTTCACATCCCTTTGTTGCTTCAATTAGGAACACAATTAGTTCGAGAGTAGAGAGCCACAACGTCCTCCCGGGACTTGAGGTTGGCCTAAAGATAGACTACAGCAGCCCCAGAACCTCACTGAGCTGCCTCCTCTGGGCTCGAAGAACTCTCTGGGCCGGTCCCCTTGTGACTTCTGACCTCAGACTATTGGGACAACAGATGTGACTCTCATGCAGTTCTAGGCGTGAAAGGTAGCATGGGGACAGGCTTTGCTCTCCTGGGTCACTAAAGGAAGAGTTCCCTGGGTTCTCTAGATGCTAGGGGCCAGATGGGGGTGTGGCCACATCACCCAGCCTTTCTTGTCACGGCCCCTCTGCCTTCTCTGCCTGAGGATACACACGGCTCTGGAGTCGGGGTCCTAGCTATGCTGCCTCTTCATGCTTTACTCCCTTACATCTTTTTGGGTTTTTTTGTGTTTTGAGACAGGGTCTCACTGTGTAGCTGGACCTGTCCTGGGATTCATTCTGTAGAGCAGGCTGGCCTTGAACCCACAGAGACCTGCCTGCCTCTGACTCCCAAAGGCTGGGAATAAAAGTATGTGCCACCGCATCCAGCTCTGGTGACTTGTGACAGCCATTTCCTAGGGGCACAGGGGTGGCCATACTGAGCTGGTAGGGCTCAGTCCCCACCCTGGTGCTGGCCACTGAAAGTTCAGCCACCAGCAGGGTGCACAGCAGGGTGCCACCCCCACGTCCTGGGCTCTGCTGGTTGTCACTCCACGTGTTAGCTACTTTCTTTTCCATTGCTGTGATAAAACTTCTGGCAGAAACAGGAAGTGGGAAGGGTTTGTCCTGGCTCATGGCTCAGGGCTTAGAGTCTGGCCTGCAGGACGTGTGTGGCATGGAGATTGGGCCCTGTGCCACAGACCCTTGTTTGTTCTTGGCATTAATAAAGCCTGCCCACTTCCTCCAGTGAGACTAAGGGTCTACAACCTTCCAGAAACACTCCCGACTGGAGTCCTAGTGTTCTAACACAGGAGCCCGAGAGGAGACACTCTCCCCCCCTCCAGCACGGCCCCTAAGCCTCTGGGGTGCATCTTAGTGGAAGCTGGGGGGGGGAGGGGTAGGCCCCATGTGACATTGAGAAGTGGTGCTGCCTAAATTTCAAGGTCAGCCACATTTACTCCAATGGTTCCTATTCAGTGGGGACAGAGCCTGGATTCCTAGAAGCACACCAACCCCTGAGGCTGAGGTCCTGTCCCTCTTACTCTAATCACAGAGCTGGAGGCATGGTCAGGCATGGTTGGCTGTGTACAAACTCAGCCACATTCAGGTTGGGGCCCTACCTGGAGCAGGATGGGGGTGGGGGTGGGGCTCTGCTTCCAGAGCTGCTGGGAGCTACAAATGCCAAAGGCCCTGCCTCGCCACAGACTGACCCCAGGCTCCCCGCTAACTCCAGGCTCCCCGCTAACTCCAGGCCGGAGCTAACAGTGAGCCTGGCTGTGTCTGAGGCATCTCCGAAGGCAATCTGCCTTGTCTGCCTTCCCTCTCTCCCTCCTTTCTTTTCTTTGTTGTCACAGGGTCTCTCTCTAGCCACAGCTGGTCTTAAACTCATGGCACCCTCCTGCCTCAGCCTCCTAAAATACTGTCACTGTAGAGCTGTGCTACCATGCCTGCAAGACCAGCTTTTGTATCCAGGAGTTTGGTGGAGCAGGAAGCTCTCCCTGTGCGAGAGGGCCCCATCCAGGCCCTTGAGGGAAGAGGACACCAGGTCAGGTATGCGGGAAGCCCCACCCAGGCTCTTGAGGGAAGAGGACACCAGGTCAGGTATGCGGGAAGCCCCACCCAGGCTCTTGAGGGAAGAGGACACCAGGTCAGGTATGCGGGAATCCGCTTTAGCTTGGGGTCTCTTCCATCGCCCAGGCCCTGGACGGAGGCCCCTCCTCAGCTCCAAAGCTGGGAGCCTTTTGGTTTGACTGGCGTTACCCTGGCCTGCTGGCTCTCTGGCTGTCAGAGGTCATGAGGTACATCATTCTCTGTGTTTACATCCACCATTCCTCCTGTGCATTCGTGTGTGCGTGCGTGCGTGCGTGCGTGCGTGCGTGCGTGTGTGTGTGTGTGTGTGTGTGTGTGTGTGTGTGTGTGTGTGTTCTGTCACTTCTCTCAAGCGCCCTGGCAAATATCCTGATGTCCCAACCCTCCAAGGATGGAGACAGAGGCTCAGAGAAGCGAGGTCTTTTGTCTCAGGTCCCCTGGGGAAGGATTCTGGAGTTAAGTTCCCCTTGGCCCTACTTCAGAGCGCTGGGCACCTCCCAAGTGCCCCCCCCCCCCCGTGTGCCTGTCACAACGCACTCTGTTGCCCCTAATGGCACAATTACAATCAACTGAGAAGCTGCCGCTGAGCTGCAGGCCAGGAGGCCTGGTTGTGATTTAGGCCAATCAGCTTGGCCTCATCACTAATCAGAATGATGGTAAACAGGAAGCAAAGAGGGGGTGCAGCCTTAACAGGAACCCTGGGACCCCCATAGCACTTGGTGGGGTTTCTGCCAGGGTGAAAACCACCAGCGTGTCCCGCATTAGCTGGTTCCTCCACCAAGCCGCATGGCCCTGGGGACACACACTGTCAGGGGAAGGCACTTCCGATGTCAGCAACCTGACACTGAGGTGTGGGATGGAGTTCCACAGCCAGACTGGCAAGCCCGGATGCACCCGTCTGCACCCGTCTGCAGGCAAAGAGGCAAGCAGAGCTCCCTGTCCCTGGGCTGCGCGTGGTGCAAACACGATGGGGGAGGGAAGATTCCCCCCCCCCAGTCCTTGCTAACTTTCTGTCACTGGCCCCTACCTGGGGGTGAGGCGTGGGGCATGTCACCATCAAAGGCCGAAGTTCTAGGAAAGGCAGCTCTGTCGTGACCCTGCTCGTCACCCGGTGTGAACAAGCCCACAGGTAGTGTGTTCACAAGGATGAAGCCAAGTTATGCGCTCGGCTCTGAAAGGGACGCTGTCACTGTGACTTCATATTTGTGGCCGCTTTTTGGAGTTACTGGCTAGGCCGACTTCAGTCCCACGTGACAGGGGAGACGGACGTGGTGTGGCCATTGCATGGGTGTGGCCATTGCATGGGTGTGGCCCCAATCTGGACCCTGGCCTGTCTGCCTTTCTTCTCTTGTATGCTTTGCCCCCTCCCTTCCTTCTTCCCTCCCATTTGAAGTCTCCCCCCCCCCCCACACACACAGCTTTTGTCTATTATGGGTATGCAACCTCCAGGACACAGAGAGCTAGTTGTGGGAGAGCCTCAGCGTGGCCTCTGTGTCTACAGAGACAGGCTCACAGCTCCAGTCTGGAGAGAAAATGTCTCGGTTTCTGCAGCGCCACCCTCAAGCCAGGCTCCTCAGTGACAGGGGAGATTTCCTAGTGACAACTTTAAAGAAATGCCCCCTCGTCCTGTGTGGCTGCATGCTGGCCCAGCAGCAGGGGCCATCCCTGTGATGACAGGTGTCAGGCAGTGACAGTGGACACACTACTGCTCTGGGACAGGCAGGGAGGGCCTGTGCTCGCTTTACATCCCCCGCCCCCTGCTCTGGGACCCAGGGAGGCAGAGAAGAGTGACCCCGGTGGGTACCACACGCTCGACTGAGGAGCTGGGCACGGGAAGGTTTGTTTATAATACCAGAGCATCCCAGAGCAACCTTTGCCCCAAGGGAACACCAAGCAGAGCTCCAAGCCCGTGCCCCAGCCCTCTGCTGGGGTCAGAGCAGCTGTCCCCTCACTTCCAAGCCCCTGGTATGTTGGCAGTGACACATGATCTCTGATGTCACTGGGCCATCGCTGAGGTGAGCCTCCGAAGGCTCTAATTTGTTCCTGGCAGCTCCTTGTTGCCTTCTGCTTCCCGGCTCCCATGAGTGAGCAGCCTTCCTCCCTCCAGGTTTCTGCCTAAAAGCAGCTGTGGAGCCAGGCAAGCCTGGGGGCTCTGAAACCAGCAGCCAATGGAAACCCTTCTTCCTTTCAGATGCTGATCTTACGGCCTCAAAGACAGTGGGTTCCATCTTCCTCCGGCTCATGTCACCCGCCAATGTCTGTGTGACAGGATGTCACAGAAGAATGTCCTCCAAGGCTAAGAAGCCTATCTCACTAAGAAGAAGCCCAGAGGGAAGTGAGGCCTCCCCGCTTGCTAGCTTGGAGGTTCACGAGCTACACAAAAAAATGCCTGTTTCTGCTCTGCTATTCTCGTCACCCCTGGCTTCCCTTCTGGTTGCACGGTGGCTGCCGGAGCTCTGAGCGTACTTCGTTCATCCCAGTACTGAAAGCAATGTTTCCTTCACCTGATGACCGCTTTCTGCCAGGCTCCACAGGATCCCGATCTCCTCAACTCTCATTGGCCAGCATCATGCCACATGATCTCTTCTAAGCCAGTCCCTGGCCAGCAATAGAATTTTCACAACTGATGGGGAATAATAAGGTTTTAGCCTTGGGAGCAAGCCATCCTTGGGGCCAGATAACTGAATACAAACAAGATGGAGTGAGTTAGGTGCCAGGAGTCTGAGATATAAGCAAAACTTTTTAAATGCCCGGCAAATTCATATTCTGACAACCAACTTTTAAGGTAAGTGTGCATTGCCTGGCAAGGCGGAGCCCAACAGAACCCTTGCTTGCAGGGATGCCAGGGCAGTGGCTTCATCGGACTGTCTAATAGCCACTCAGTTATGCCTGACAGAGTCGTCCATCACTGTCAAGGACGACCCACGCGCCCGGTTACAGAAAAGAGGCGGAACCCGAACCTGAAAAGGGTATATTAAACAGTTTAGCCAAGATACACCAGAGCAGGACCCAGAGAGGAAGCCAGGCCACGTGGCTGGACCGGAATCCTTGGCGGAGCCCTCACCGTGTACTGTCTCGGGTCCAAGATCTATCTAGGCTGTGTTCAGGGTTCCTGGTGTTAGACCAAGAAGTCAGTTCAAATCAAGATTGGCTGCAGGAGTTACAAGTCTCGGTGCAAAGGGTAAATTCAGCGCTTTCTGTACTGGCTCAGGGGCCAGTGTTCGCCGCGCCCTGGGTCCTGTGCACGGGGTCCTCCCAGTATGGGGTTTCCTGGGTCCTGTGCACGGAGTCCTCCCAGTATGGGGTTTCCTGGGTTCTCCTAGCACGGGGGCCTCCATCCATGGGGTCTTTTGAGTGTGAGGTCTCCAAGTTCGAGCATAGGGCTCTCCGTGGATGAAGTCTTCTGAGAATGCAGAGTTCTCCGAGCATGGGGTCTTCCCAGCATGGGGTCTTGGGCTCTAACTGGAGAAGATGGGCCTGGTTGCACGAAGACTGTTGTAACTCTGGTCCCGGATTCCCTCCCTGGCCTAAAGTGAGGTAAGGACAGGAGGGAGGGAGGCGCTAAGACGGTGTCTCTGTGGGCTGGTCTATTCTGCAGTTGCGGTCATGCATTTTTGCTGAAAATGCCTTCTCTTTGGGGAAATGATGGGATGGTGGCTTGGATCAAACAATCCATGGGAAAACAGTCGGAGGGCTTGGCTGTGTAGCCTTCTGCTTGGCCACCGCCCAAAGATGCAGCCTTGAGGCTCCTGCGAGTCCCTTTCCGGAAAGAGTGGCCAGCAGAGGGGGCCGCTGGAGCGTGCATCCCCAGCGGGGCCTCCTGGCTGCCTGGGGTTTTCATTAGCGAAGATTCCCGAAATCTGTAGCATCTACCTGGCCAGGTTTCGGCCGGGGCGGGCGTTGTTTTGCATTTTGTATGAGAATCGCTTTCCCCGTGATAGGGTCCTTCTTTAAACCCCTGCTTGGGCTAAAGTGTGGATAGGTGGGAGAGTTTTAAAACCGGTTGCTTCGGGCTGCAGTGTCTGCTGGGTATCCAAGTTCTTAAAAATGCTGTTCTAAATCTATCAAGTAGAGGTGTGTGTGTGTGTGTGTGTGTGTGTGTGTGTGTGTGTGTTGTGTGTGTGTCTGTGTCTGTGTGTGTGTCTGTGTGTGTGTGTGTGTGTGTGTAAATTGGGTGTGATAGTGCCTATAATCCCAGCATTTGGGAGGCTGAGAAAGGACATGGAGGATGCTGAGTTCAATACCAGCCCAGGTTAAATATCAAGCACCCGACTCAAGACAAAACAAACAATCAAAACCACCAGAGGAAGGAAGTTGAGTACTCTCCCTTTTCTATCCCATGCCTAGAAGGAGGGGTGGGCATCCGTGATGAGGGGTGGGCAGGGGGGTGGGGATGGGAGGCAGTTGCTGCCTCCGGAGTCTGGCACAGCCCCGCCCAGGAGCCTTTGCTGCAGGGCTACATGGAGAAACCTTGGGGAACTTAGCTGGGCACCCGCCCTGAGCTGCAGAGTTTGCAGAGAAGCAGGGAGGCAAGTACAGACCGCTCGAGGGCGTGTTTCTTAATAATCTTCTCAACACAAAGAATAATTCAAAGTTTATGCAAGGCGATAGAAACTGGAGTGACTCAAAAGGTATTTTGGGAGCGGAGCGGCTCCTCCCCGGGGTCAGGATGAGCAATCCCAAGCCATTGCCAGCCACTCAATAAGAAAATTGTCTCCAGGGTGAAAATCTAAAATAAGATCGTTAGGTAGGAAGGCCTGTGTGCCTGTGTTGGATTGGGGGCAGGTGTTTGCCAATCTCCTTTCCAAGTGGAGGGGGCTCCCAATATACCAGCTACATACTTGTCAGAGTACAGGCTACTTCCCTGGTGAGGGCGCTGGAGAAAAGCCCAGGCTGTCCCCACAAGTGCTGGTGTGTATGTGTTTGGGATTGGGGGGGGCCTCTTTGGAGGCCTTGGAAATGGCCTCTTTGCCTGACACTAGGAGTTCCCACCTGGCAGCTTTGCAGTGAGTTCTAGACCACACTCTTATGTTCACAATGAGTGGCTTTGTTCTCTATCAGGGGCTAAGAAGGCACGGCTGGACCCTCATAGCCTAGCTTTCCAACCACCCCACCCTGCTTTTAACCCCACTTCCCGGGTCATTGTCCTTTCAGCGTTCTGTGTCCCAACGTGGCCTTTATATTTCAGGCAGCCAGAGGACAACCCACAGTGGCAGTCACCCCAGAGCTCAGAACACTGACCACATTTGCCCCATTGCACATGACCCATCAGGACAGCCAGGCATGCCTGAAGCTTCTTCTGAAGCTTCGGAAGAGGGTCTGTGGCCTCGCCGCTCATTTCTTTAACCTTCTCATACCCGGGGCTCATGCAAGCCAGGGTAACCTCGAGCTGAAATCGTAGCTAAGGATGACCTTGAACTTCTGGTCTTCCTACCTCACCTCCTTAGCACTGGGATTAAAGGCATGGGCCGTCACATCGAATTGGGGATCAAACCCAGTTTGCTTTGTGTGTACCAGGTCAAAACTCCACCAATTGAGCCCCCTCTACAGCTCCCAGAGACTCTGCAAGCAGAAGGCAGGCTGTACTTAGCACTATGGCTTTCAGAAGAAAAAGAAAACCACAATGAATAGCTAATAGGCTTCAGGAAGGGTGCCTCCAGCACCATGACCCTGAGGCACAACCCAGGTCCAGGAGGTCTCAGCCCTGGGGCAGCTTCCTCAGGGAGGGGCTGGGAGGGTTAGGGTAGGGGTGAGGGGGGAAGGGCTCTTTATCTCTCTGTCCCACAAGAAGGGCTAGCAATAAATCCTGCAGAACCCATATCCAGACCTCCAGAAAGATTGGCTGCTATTAAGCAATAAATACGAAAACAACAGTATATTTCAATCAATCACCAACAAAGCCTGGTTTATCCTGAGTCTCTATGTAATAAAAATTGACTCCAATATAATTTAGCCCACATCAGAAGTTGGATTTGGAAGGAGTATTGTAGAGAACCTACGAATTACATTTTTAAAGATTGGCCTGTAATTACAGGCTTAATTAATTACACGAGGGAGCTGTTCTTGAAAAGGTGTGGGCCGTGTGGCCTGGGAGTTGCCCAGCTAGAAAGAGTCTGCTATGGGGTGTGTCCCCATCGGGCTTTGACCGAAAACGCGCCCACTTGCTCTGCCAGTTGGAAAGTCTACATGATCTTTAGGAGAAGGAAAGCGCATACTTTGGGTAAGGGAGAAGGAGATGTTCCAAACAGAAGAGGACAGATTGAGATTAGGACGTCAGCTTTTGCTCACCCACACAGACCCTCTCACACCTGAACAATGACTTCATTCACTGCTGCTGCGTTTGATTGGACCCAGAGATGTCCACTCGAGGCAGGTGCTCTGCTCTGCCTGGAGCCAGTCTATAGATAGACTCTCACTGTTTACCCAAGCTGGCCTTGAACTTGCAACCTTCCAGCCTCCATTTCTGAGCATGTCAAGCCTGCAGCACTACACCCAGCTGCAAACCCTGTAGGTTTTATTGTCACAACACTCACCCAGTCACCTCCCCAGCTCTGGAATTAGAAGCAAGAACTGCAACGCCTGGCTCTGTTTGTCTGTCTCTCCGTCTGTCCGTCCATCCATCCCTCTGTCCACCCACCCATCCACCCATCCATCCACCCATCCATCCATCCACCCACCCACCCATCTATCCATCTATCTATCTCGTTCTTGGGTTCTTGGATTTGAACTCAGGTCCCTGTGCTTGCAAGGTACGGATTTGGGCCTAGCCACCTCCCTAGCCCTAGTGAAGATGTTCTTATGGGAGGCAGTGATGTCCAGAGAGCCAGCTCATTCTAGTCTGAGGAAGAAAGTTTTGTCTCTGGAGGTGCCCCTGCCTGGGCAGTCAGGACCCTTGTCATCAGGTGTGGAAGGAATCTATGGTCCTCTTTTTGAAACTCCTCCAGTGCCCAAATTAGGGAGCCCAATGGATGGTTTGTACTCACTAGAGTAAAGATGTAGGGTTGGTAGCCATCCGCTGAGGACCCAGGGTGGGGCCCAGCCGCCCACAGGGGCTTCTTGGTGCTAGCTTGAAGCATATTTAGCCTGTGCTGTGCTGATGGAAGGGTTGTGTGCATGGCCCTGTCGTTGGCTTTCGGCAGACGGTGAATGGCAGTCAGGGCACTCATGCAGCGCCTGGCTCGTTGGCATCGGCAGGGAACCCGTTGAACCCTCATGAAGTCCAAGGGCCCTCCTGGAGCATGCTCTCGAGGTCGAGGTCAGCGCACACCCTTCGGCTTCTGTGCGTAGCTCAGGTCCTGAGATTCCAGACCCGGGCTTTGAGGCCTGGCCCTTCCCCAGAGTAACACAACCAGGAGCTAAGAGAGAAGGCTGCAGTGGCGGCATGCAGCATGCTGGGACTCGAAGGTCCTACCCTCCACAGCACCCACGGAATCACATGCTGCGCCCCCCACCCACACTCCTGTGGCAGATTCTGGCTAGTAACCTGAGAATATTGGTGCTGATGGATGCCAGGAGGCCAGATGGGGACCCAGGATCCCATGATGCAAAGTAGGCCCCTTCTCACTGCTGTGCAGGTACCCAAGGCTGAGTTTCCTGCCAGCCTTAGTGATCATGTCCCTCCTCCCCATTCTCAGAGAGGGTTGCTTTTGATCCAGTGGAGCGTTCCGTGCTGGGGTGAGGCACACACGCACACACACGCACACACATGCACACACACGCACACACGCACGCACGCACACACGCACACACATGCACGCATGCACGCACGCACACACACACGCACACACACACACGCACGCACGCATGCACACACGCACACACGCACGCATGCATGCACGCACACACACGCACACACACATGCGCGCACGCACGCACGCACGTCAAAGTGTGCTGACTTACTCTCCCACAGCTTTTACATATTTTTACATTATGTGTATGTGTGCATATTACTACAGACGCCGGCACCATCAGATTCCCCTGAACTGTAGTTACAGGTGGCTGTAAGCTGCCCACAGGGGTACCAGGAATGGGTCTCAGGCCCCGTGTAAGAACTGCAAATCCATCCCTAGGCCTGCTTTTAAAACTTTCAGAAACTGTGAATGTAATGTTTAAAAATTGAGAGACAGGGCAGGAGGCGTGGCTAAGCAATTAAGAGCCCTGGCTGCTCTTCCAGAGGACCTGGGTTCAATTCTCAGCGCCCACAGGCAGGCAGCTCATAACTGTCTGGAACCCAGTTCCAGGGGATCAGACAGCTCACACAGACATGCAGGCAGGCAAAACACCAATGCATATAAAATAGCAATATGGTAGTTTTTAAGTAATTGGCCCCTGTAATCTCATAGGGAGTGGCATTATTAGGAGGTGTGGCCTTGTTGGAGGAAGTTTTGGGGAGGGCTTTGAGGTCTCCTATGCTCAGAATACCTCCCAGTGTCTCAGTGGCTATAGGACCCTCAGCTCCTTCTCCAGCACCATGTCTGCCTGCGCACCACCGTGTTCTGCCATGATGATAATGGACTGAACCTCTGTAACTGTAAGCCAGTCCCAGTGAAATGTTTTCCTTATAAGAGCTGCTGTGGTCATGGTGTCTCTTGAATAGCAATAGAAACCCTAACTAGGACAATAAATAAATAAATCTCTTGTAAAATACTGAGAGACTTGGTTCGATGATCTGGATTCCTTGTGTGTATAGGTAGAAGTGTACACATCCGTGTAGGTATGCATGCCACTGTGTGCAGAAGTAGTGTTCTGTGGTTCCCCAAACATTCTGACATGTTCCCTTCACCAGACAATCAGCTGAGGGTTACAAAGGCTAGAGATGGGCTAGAGAGGTGGTTCAATGGTTAAGAGCACTGGCTGCTCTTCCCAAGGACCCAGCTTTGATCCTCACAGCCATCTGTAACTCCAGTTCTCAGGGGATCTGATGCCCCCTGGCATGTATGTGGCACACATGTACATGGGTGCAGATACCCATACACATTAAATAAAACCTCTAAGGGAGAAAAGGATGGGGGAGTGGGTGGGGTGAAATCCACCCTGTAGACCCTAGGTGCTGTGGAAGGTTCTAGACCTTCCATGGGAATATGTTGTCTCTGGAACTTCCTGGTTTGTTTTGTTTCCGTAGCATTCCACAGGCTTCCTCTCAAAGACCCACACCTTGAGCCTTGCCCTGGGCCTAAGCAATCTGACAATGCCAGGGTTGGAATCATCTACGGGTTCTCGATGCGTCCTTTGGGTGTTTAGAACCACGTGTCACTGTCACATGTCACTTGCGAGGATTTCTCCCTGGCTTCATGGGACAGTATCTGGGCCCTCATCTAAACACCTCCCTCTCCACCAGACTTGACTTCTGTACTACCTCAGGGTTAGGTTCTCATCTCGGCCCAGTGACCAGTCACTGGTCACCCCCTTCTCCTTAAAGCTGGCTCCTGAGAGGTCAGCCACACACCCGAGGACCTTGATTGGAGATGGCCTCT
This sequence comes from Cricetiscus sungorus, assembly GCA_030556225.1. NCBI lineage: Eukaryota > Metazoa > Chordata > Mammalia > Rodentia > Cricetidae > Cricetiscus > Cricetiscus sungorus. The sequence continues at coordinate 6,100,004 of JANBXA010000429.1, forward strand.
GTCCTTCCTTGGTGTCAGCCTTTGGAAGGCAGAGTCCTCACTGTCTTACCAGCTGGCGTTCAGGGCTACAGGAAGCCGCACACATTGGTCCTCTGTGTCTCTTTCCATGGGAGAGCCAGCTGCCAGCTGTGGAGGGGGCCTTCACCTCTGGATGGAATCAGTGTTGAAACTGTTGACCTCAGAACCCAGGCTGGGTCCTAGGAGCTTTCCAAGGGGACATGGGTGGTTCTTAGGGGCTTTCCAGGAGAATTGTAGGTGGTTCTTGTTCTTGCTGAAGCTGTTACACCTTAGCTCATTTTTGACTTGGAAGCCAGAGGTTCTGGCTTTTCGGGTCCTGCCACTGGCCTTGGAGTGGGGCAGTTCTCCCCCATGGGCATCCTACTCTTCGCCCTTTCAGCAGGAAGAACTTTGGAGGGCTGGGTGTAGATCCAGAGAGGAAGGATAGTGGCTAACATTGTTTTAAGTTTAAATGACTGTGCTTAGGAGATCCATCAAACAAATAACACCTTTAACCTGTAGGCCCCACGTGTTCGAGGACAGGTAGCTTTCTGTAATGCTGGGGCTGCCCCAACTGTCCAGGATGTGTGCTTGATCACACGTAGGCAGGAAGTTATGTCAGGATGCATGCTTGCCTCTGATTGGACGGAGGTGCAAAGGGTGGAGCCTGGTGGAGTTTGCTTTTAAGCCCCTGCCTGTACTCAAGCATGACTCTGGGGTATGGACTTGGCCTGTATCCATGGTGCTGGCCGGTATCTAACAACACCTCTTCTTTATTAAAATGTATTCATGAGCAGGGCATTGGTGGCGCATGCCTTTAATCTCAGCACTGGAAAGGCAGACAGATAACTGTGAGTTCTAGGCCAGCATGGTCTACAGAGCTAGTTTCAGGACAGGCGCCAAAAACAATACAGAGAAACCCTGTCTCAAAAACAAAACAAAACAAAACAAAACAAAATGTATTCATGGTCATAACGGTGACTCTCTGAGCGAACCCAGGTCATTAGGGTGCTTAAAGACAAAAGGGACCTGGTTAGTAGATGTTAGGGGCGCCCTCGGAACAATCAGAAAGGCGCCTTTGACCTTTTCAAAGCCAAGTTATGATAGATCTTGTCATGCCCGTTGACATGGGGGAGGGGCCTCTGAGACTCTCAGAGCTTCAGACAGTGAAGCAAACCTCAGGATCTGAACCTAGCTCTAAAGCCCACCTCCCTTCCTCCCCTCCCTCTGTCCCTCTGTCCCTCTGTCCCTCTGTCCCTCTGTCCCTCTGTCCCTCTGTCCCTCTGTCCCTCTGTCCCTCCACCCCCGTCTCCCTTTTCCTATCCCCCTCCCTCCTCTCCTTTTTGCAGTTCTGCTTCTGGAAGACAGGGCCTTGCACACAGGTGTTAACCAAACTCTGTTTCAACACTGAGTCATGGTCCTGGCTCTGAAGCCCTGCTTTACCGATAGGTTCATTCCCAACCCAGCGCTTCCTGCATTGGTGCGTGCGTGCGTGCTTCGTGCGTGTGTGCTTCGTGTGTGTGTGTGTGTGTGTGTGTGTGTGTGTGTGTGTGTGGTGTGTGGCATGTGTGTGTGTGTGTGTATGTGTGGTGTGTGTGGTGTGTGTGTGTGGTGTGTGTGTGTGGTGTGTGTGTGGTGTATGTGTTGTGTGTGTGTATGTGTTATGTGTTGTGTGTGGTGTGTGTGTGGTATGTGTGTGTGTGGTGTGTGGCGTGTGGTGTGTGTGTGTGTGTGTGGTATGTGGTGTGTGTGTGTGTGTGTTTGTGTGTGGTGTGTGGTGTGTGTGCGCGTGTTGTTTGTGTTTGTGTGTTGTGTGTGTGTGTGTGTGTGTGTGTGTGGTATATGTGTTGTGTGTGTGTTGTGTGTGTGTGTGTGTGGTGTATGTGTTGTGTGTGTTGTGTGTGTGTGTGGTGTGTTTGTGGTATGTGTTTGTGTTGTGTGTGTGTGTGGTATGTGGTGTGTGTGTTGTATGTGTGTGTGTGGTGTGTGTGGTATATGTGTGTGTTTGTGGTGTGTGGTGTGTATGTGTGTGTGTGTGTGTGTCTGTGTCTATGTGTTCTGTCAGAGCTCTGAGCCTGCAGCCTGCGTCCCTCCTTAGCCACCTCTGCATTTGTCCCACCACACAGCCTCAGTGTTGACTCCCAGGACTGCTTTGTGTGCTGAAAGGTCTAGAATAGAAAACAGTGACCTGCCACACCGACAGTCTAGTTGCAGAGAGGTCCCCTGGGTGCTTGGATAAACAACAGAGAGTGTTGAAATGTAAGCACATCTTGAGCAGTCCCTGGACATTAGCACCAAAAAGTGTGGAAAAAATGTCAAATTGACCTGGGTGTCCTTCTGCTTCATATGTGGTAGCCGTGGCTGAGCTGGTGTCTCTGGATGCTTGTCCAGGTATGGGCCATTCTCACAGTAGAGCTCTACAGAACCCCACTTCGAAAGGCACAAAGGAAGTACCCGGTTCCGTGATGTGCACAGGAGCGGGCGAGCTGATCGTGTGCCATGCCCGGGCCCTGCAGCTCAACAGAGCTCCCCTGTCCCATCACTCACAGGCTGCCCCAGGGGACGGCAGGGCAGGGCCCAGGCCTCTGATTTGCTGCCAAGCTGAGTCTACAGCGACTGTCATCAATCTTCCGCTTAATCATTTAGCAGTTGTAAAGGCCTCGTTAAAAACACTGAGGTCTATAGGAAACGCCACCCAGTGCTCAGAGGCGGGCCAAGCCTGCCCTGTACCCTGCAGGCGTCTTTAATTGCCTCACTGCCTTTTAGGAAAAGGTAGACATGGATGCCGGGACTGCAGAGGAAAAACTCTGTGCCCTGAGCCCTTAGCCCTGAGTCCAAGCTCAGCCCCTATACAACTGGATACAGGTGATTGACCTTGGCCGTCCCAGATGCTGACTCTGTGAGACAACCCCCCTTCCAGCCTTCTGGCTCAGGTGGGCGTGGTGGGCGTGGCTCCCTTGGCCTGGTACCTGTGAACTAGTCTCTGCCACTTGAAACAGCTATGGAAGCAGAGACAGAGTCTGGCAACCTCCACTTGCAGCTTGTGGCCCTCTGGAGAGTGAGCCAGAGTGGAGTGGGGACTTCAGGACTCCACGGGTGCACAAAGGTGGCAGTGACGAGCATTTCCCAGAGCTGGAAAATTGGTGGAGAGTAAGTTTCCCTGGGCCACACACAGGAGCTGTAGCCTCTACTGTGACTTTGTGCTTTGGATGTAGTGAGGCCTCTGCCTGGTGTGCAGCGGCAGCCGAGTCTCCACATCCGAGCTTTGACCTTCTAGACAGCAGCATCCGTCTTGATGGTGGGCTATCCTGTGCTATGCAGGATGTTAGGACCATTCCTGCCCCCGCCCATCAGATGTTAAACAGTTCCTTAACTCTGATGACCGAAGGTGTCTCCAAAGGTTACCCCCTGTACCCCGAGGATGTGTGCCCCCAGCTACGAACAACAGGCAACCTCTATCCTGCACACCTGACTGAGGTCACACTGGCCTCTATCCATGAGTTCTCCTGACCCAGCTCAGCACTCATGCTCTGCTGCCTCCTTGGGGCATCACCAGACCCATCACCCACACCCATCGCTGGAATGACCCTTCCCATGAGGCCGTGGAGCCTCATTAATATACACAGAGACCAGGCCTGCAGTCCCAGCTACCTGAGAGGCTGAGGCAGGAAAAACAACAAGTTCAAGGCCAGCCTGAGCTAACGAGGGAGAAATGATATTCCCACTCACTCAGAAGCACCCAGGACACAAAGAAGCTGTGGGACCCCAGGAGGCTCTCTGCCTGCCCAACACCCCAAGAGGTACTTGCTCAGGAACTGTGCGACTGAGGGAAGCATAAAAATCAGACGCATGCTACATGCACAGGCTCACACTCAAGTCTGCTTTAAGAAGTGCTGTGTGTGGATGTGTGTTTGTGCATGGGTTTGTGTATCTGTAAGTGGGTGCAGGTGCTTTGGAGCCCAGAAGGGGGGGCTAGATCCCTGGAAGATAGAGTTACGGAGGGTTGAGAGCTGCCATGTGGGTGCTGGGAACTAACTCTGGAAGAGTAGTCGGTGTTCTTAATCACTCACTCAGCCACGCTCCTCTCCTCTTATCGCTGTTAGATTTTATTTGGACATTTTAACAATGATCAGTATTGAGTATTAACCCAAATCAGCCAGTCTTCAAGCAGTCTGTGACAGGGACAGATCCAAAGCTGCAGTCCCATGGGTGGCCACCCTCCTGGGCACACAGCCCAAGAGTCACACATTTAGGATGTGCCAGCTGTGGGCCTCAGACCATGGGACACAGAGTGAGCCGCATCTCTGCACCCAGTAGGTCCTTGATTTAGAGAAGAGGACGCATGCTCAGAGAGGTCAAGCGACCCCCCCCCCGGTCACACAGTGGGGCCTCAGGTTCTTCCAGTCTTGGGGAGCAGAGTCTGGGTAGAAGGAGTGTGCAAAGGCACAGGCACTCTGAGCTGGGGTCTGTATGACAGGGTGAGGTTGTAGGCTGGGAACCCAAGGCCCAGGGCCACATGCTGGGGCAGGTCACACCACATGTGCAAACTCCAAAGGCGGCTGGCTTCCCTGTCCTTCCCTTTCATCCCAGGAAACCCGGTGTTCTTACTCACCGGAGATAAAAATCAGCCATTCAAGTCCGTCCAAGTTGCAGACGGTTGAAGGCAGCAGGCCGGCTGCCCAGCTCTCTCGGGGCTGTGCAAGCTGAGCACATCGTGCAGAGCCTGGGAACTCGTGAGGAAACTCCGGGCAGGCATTTTGCAATGAGGAATGAGGGACTTTTCCCCTGGGAATTGACTCCCACTTCCTAGCATCTCTACAGAGAGCACACTTAAGGTGTTGGATCCTAATGCTGCCACCATGGTCACACTGCGCGCCTACCCATGTCCACAACTGCAAATCATGCCATTATTTCAGAGCACACGTGTGGCCTCCTGTCGACCCTCCTCAGATGGCTCTTGCAACCATCCCTGACACACTTCAAATAGCTGTGTTCAAGAGGGGGAAATATGATCATCCTCACACACTTGTACCAGATAGCTCCAAATAGCCACGTAGAATTAGCTGGCTTACATTCCGTTGATTTTAACTTGACGGTTGAAAACCCCACCATGGAACTGGGATCAGAAACTCGGGCATGCACAGGTGGGTGGATACTTTGAGTGTACCAAGGCAGATGGGAGGAGAGCCTCTGTGCCCAGCGGTGGCGGGGGGGGGGTGGCCAGATGCGGGCACAGCCTCACCGCAGCCAAGCTCAGCAGCAGTGTGGGGCCGCTGATTGCGCAACCCTGGCAGAAGCTGTTTTCCAAAGGAAAGAAAGGACATGGGAAAATCCGTAGGACTTGGACTTGGTTGATTAAAACCTTCGTTCCAAGCTGGTAATGAAAGAGGCTATATAATTTGATCTCAAATTTGTAGTGAGTGTGTTATAGAGGGAGGAGATGCCAGCACCCTTACCTCTGGGGAACGGATGTGGAAACTGCTTTATTTCCTAGTGTCTACTTATCATCTTTAACAGAGAACCATCTGGAACAAAAATGGTATCTTAAGAGTAAAGCACCTAAGGGGTGCAAATTCTGGTACCTTTTAAAACAGCTTTGCCTGCAAGATGGTCTTTGGGTAAGGGTTCTTGCTGTTGAACCCGAGGATCCAAGTTCGATCCCCAAGGAAAGAGGAATGAGCTCCATAGATTGTTCTCTGTCGTCCACACCTGTTCCATGACCTGTCCTCATCCTCCTTGCATAAATAAATAAAAATGTAATTTACAATATTTACAATTTTAAAACCCCGTCTCTTTAACAGTTCTGTACATGTATGTAATGCGTTGTTTAAACCCATCCTAATTATCTTCTCATACCCTCCACTCCTGCCAGTCATCTTCCCAACACGCTCCCCTCTACTTTCTTCCTAAAAGCTTGCCCATTTTTAGTCTTTTAAAAATGTTTATTTGTTTTAATTTTATGCATGAATGTTTGCCCACGTGTATGTTAAGCACACTGCATATGAGTCTGGTACCCTCAGAGGGAGTCAAAGGGGCTGCATCCCCTGGAACTAGAGTTACAAATAATTGTGAGCCGCCATTCGTGGTGCTAGGAACCAGACTCAGGTCACCCACAAGAGGTGAAGACAGTGCCCTTAACCACGAGTCATCTCTCCAGCACTGTGTGCGCGTGTGTGAATGCCTGTGCATGTGGGCACGCGTGAACCTTCAAGTTTGCCATGGTGTGTATGTGAAAGCCAGAGGAGTGTGTGTGTGTGTGTGTGTGTGTGTGTGTGCGTGTGTGCATGTGTGTGCGCATGCATGTACCTTCACGTTTGCCGTGGCGTGTATGTGAAAGCCAGAGGACTAGTCTTCAGAATGACTTCTCCTCTTCCACCTCCTTGTGATTTCCAGGATTGAACTCAGGTCATCACATCAGGCTTGGGCAGCAAGCCCTTCCCACACTGAGCCATCTCGCTAGCCCCTTGTTCTTAGTTTGCTATTGGCATCCATGGTTATGTGTATGTGTGTAGACTTGTGTCTTTTTCAATTGCTGTCCACGTTGTTTTTGACTCAGGGCTCCCAGACCTCATCAACTAGGTTAAGCTGCCTGGCCAGTGAATCCCAGACATCCATGCTGGGATGACAGGGGCGAGCCACCCTGTTTGTCTGATTTCTCTTTTCATGTGGATGCTAAAAATTGATCCGGGTGCTCAAGCGTTCCCAGGCACATTGACTTAGCCATGTTTCTGAGCGCTCTGGCCATATAAAGGATGGATGTCTTATTAGTCTTTGTCTCAGGAGAAAGACTGGAGAGCATATCCAATGTTGTCATGTTCAAATCACGAGGTGTCAGAGTGGGGGAGTCCAACATCTGCCTTGAAGCCATCACACACTCCCCTGCCGCTTTGGTAGCCATTGGCATGTTCTTAATCCCCAACTCCTGAAAGAAATTAAAACACAAAGCTCATAAAGCAAAATGCCAGCCCAAATGAAAGATTAATCTGCTAGGAGTTTCCAAGTGCAGAAGCGAGACTTTGTGTCTTTCTGAAGATGCTTCCCTGACTTGCCTCTCCCTCCTATTGTTTGAAAAAAAGAAACTCTGCAATTCCCAGTGTGTCCCATTTTCCAAAGCCTACACCCCCATCTGGGTTGTGTCACCACACGTCCTTCTTCCGGGCTGCCATGGGTGATCTGCCTTCCACCTCCAGGCTCCACAATGTCCCTTGACTCCAAGGATGCTCTTAGGTGATACCCCTTCATCCAGATCCAGAGCATGCTGGGAGTATTCTGTAACAGCCCCCACCCCCACCGACATGTAATGAAATGGAAAATTGAGACTGAGAAGGAGAAAGGACTGACACACATCCCCCCACCCCCGTCACAAGTGGAGAAGCAATGTGTTCCCTCCAAGATTTTGTCAGAATCCCACCCGAGGGACCAGGGAGATAGCTTCACAAGGAAATGCAAGCACAAGTTCCAGCCCCAGCACCCATTTTAAAGCCATGTGTGGTGGTGCCTGGTGGGAATCCCAGGGCTGGGAAGGTAGAGACTAGGGGATCCTGGAGTTCAAGACACCTTGTCTCCATTTTATGATGGAGAGTAATGATTGAGGACACCTGATGTTAACCCCTGGCTTCAGCACACACACAAACACATACATACACACACAGACACAGGCACACATACACAAACACAGAGAGACACACACAGACCTAGACACAGGTGCGCACGCGTGCGCATACACACACACACACACACACACACACACAGACATAGACACATATACACACAGACATAGACACACATACACACAGACATAGACACACACACACACACACACACACACACACACACACACACACACACACACACGGTGGGCCCCTCTAACCCAGGGTAGAACACTCAGCTAAATGAGGTCCAGGTGGGACTTGACAGCAGTACGCAGCAAGTTCAGCTGGGCAGAGGGGTGGGAAACAGCTCAGATGCTGGAGAAGGGCGGCCCATTCCCACTACCTGGGTGGGGCCCCTGGAGTCCAGGGTTGAGCGGCCCTTGAGTGCAGCTGGAAGCCGGCTTGGCTTTGCCTTGAAGCCTCCAGCTGGCTGTCAACAAGGCCAGTGTCCTGGTCTCCAGAGATGCTTCCCCAGGTGAAAAGCGGCCAGACAAGAAGGATGGAGCCTCCTCTCCCAGCGGGGCTGGCCCGGAGGAGGCTATAAATCAAGAGCTTGCAACACAGTAGCTGTCTGAAGCACAGCCCAGCAATAAACAACAATCCAGTCCTTTTGATTATTACTAGCTTTTTTCTTCTGAAACTAATCCATTCAGTATGAGTCACTTTGGCGAAGCCAAGACCTTCCCTGGGGAAGGGATGGAGCCCAGAGCAATTCTATCAACGGGAGCATCTCAAAGATGGGGCCCATGTTCCAGAAGATTCCAGGAAATGGTTCCCACCCAATCCCAGGGAAAGCAGGGAGGGGGTGCATCCAAGTGTGTCGGCTGTAGCTGGAATGCCAAGTAAAGTACAGTCCTGGCTATGAGAGGTGTACTGACAGGGGTTCAAATATACCCACACGGTCCCTGTTTGGCCCGGTGACCTTACTGATAAATTAGCTGTGTTCTTTGAGACGGTACATGACCCGCAGAAATGTACAAGGCGGAAGAGACTTCCAGATCCCGGCCTGACATTCACACTCTCTTGCTGAGACACTCAGTTGCTCCGAGTGGCGGTCTGTGGGCTCCTGGGGCCTGCAGAGTTGCTGTGCTCGCTGGCTGTGAAGACCCGGGTCTCAGCTCTGTCCTCCAGTGCTGGATCTGTTGGTCTGGGCTGGGACCTGAGACTCTACTGTTCCAAGTCCTCAGAGAACCCTGGCCCTGGCCTGTGTTCTGGGAACCGTGTGAAGTATACATTGACCCAGCCCCCCAGCCAATTTACCACATCCCCCTTGCTCATTAGAGAACTCTCCCAAGTGACCACAGGGCCTTTGCTCGTGCTGTCTCGGGCTGACCTGCTGCCTTGCTCTGTGGCTCTTTCTTTAAGAGTGAGAGGTGTCCCTATCCCTGTTTCCAGATGTGGAAGCTGAGTTTCAGAGAACCCAAATCCAAGGCCAAGCTGAAAAATAGCTGGGACTATGAACTAGACTCCAGCCACACGCCAGGCCAGGCCACCTTCCCACACCTGTTGATGCTTCTGAGATGCTGCCTTCAATGCTTCTGCATTTCTCATTGACAGATGTTTGTTTTCAAACCAAGTCCCTGAGATGTAGTTATTTGTTTTGAAAGCAAGTTCAAGTTCACCCTAGACACACTATTCAAGATTTAGTTCCCATCTTTTCCTGCCCTACCCAAAAGAGGGAGACAGAGATGAGAAAAGGGAGGGAGGGAAGGAGGGAGGGAGGGAGGGAAGGAGGGAGGGAGGGAGAGGGAGAGGAGGGAGAGATGGGGAAGGAAGGGGTGATGTAGAGAGGGAGAGGGAGAGAGTGGGGGAGGGAGAGGGGGGAAAGGGGAGGGAGGAAGAGGGGAGGGGAAGGGAGGAAGAGGGAGAGGGGGAGGGAGAAAGAGGGGGAGAGGGAGAGAGGAAGAGGGGGAGAGAGGGGGGTTCTGCAGTTTGCAGACACAGCAACAACACTTCGAGGTGCCATTACAGCTGTAAGCAAGGCCATCCTCTGAATCACATCACAGTCACCTTCTTAGAGTGCTTTCAGCCCTTGGCATTTGCCACCGAAGGTGGGCAAGGCTTTGGCCCGGGTGGGTGTGTGATCTCAGGCTGTGTAGTTAAGGATGTCAAGAGACTCATCCTGGGCTTTCTCAGCTCTCAGAGACTCGGGTTTAGTCTTGATGCTTTTCAGACCATCGGCCTGTCTGTTTATCTGTCCGTCTGTCCATCCATCTGTCCATCTATCCATTCATCTAATCATCCTCCATCCGACTATCCATCTACTCAGGCACCCATCAGTCTTTCTAGCCATTTACCAATCTGTTTACCAACGCGCCATCTGTTCAACCCCTCCCAACTTTGTGCCCAACCATACATCTACCTATTTGTCTTCCTTCCATCCAAACGTCCATCCATCCATCACCCACCCTTCCAACTGTTTTCTCATGTGGTCATCTAACTATACATGCATACATATGCACAAGCATTGTCCATGACCTATCGCACACCGACTATGCCAGGCACCGTTCTGAAGCTGGGAACCCACCCATTAAACAGAAGCAGATACGGCCTCTGGCCTTGGCAGCCTTGCCATCCAGTGAGACACAAGAGGATTGTCTGGGCTGTGCTCAGCACAATCAGCGAGGCTAGAAGCCTGGGGTGCAGACCCCCCTCCAGCTGGCTGTCCCAGGCTGGAGAGGCAGCTGGCTGTCCCAGGCTGGAGAGGCAGCTGGCTGTCCCAGGCAGCACAGGCTGGGCAAGCTCTTATAGCACACCCAGTTCCCCCACCTTGGGACAAAGCCCCTTGGGCTTCCTCAGTGAGGAGCGCTCTTCCCCCAGACATCATCGTTGGAATGCGTGCTTGCCATCCAGTGAAGGGAGGGTACTTCCTCCTCAACCAGAGAGCCCTGAACTTAGTGAGGACTCATCCTGCTGTTGTTCCTGTGGCCCATTTTCCCTGGGTACCTGCTCTGTCCCGGGCACTGGGGACATGCCTGTCTACTCATGGAGCAGGGCCCTGTCCTGTCCTAAGTCTGTCTGGATCTCCCTGCTTTTTGCCTGTGGGTTGCTGCCCTATGGCCCCACCCCCACTGCAGGCCCTAGGAAGGTAAGCGCCTTCTTGTCTCCTCCTTTGTGGTGTTCTCAGAGGCTGGAGCACTGAGAGATTGAATGAATGAATGGATGAATGGATGAATGAATGAATGAAGTCCTATGATCCTAAATTAAGCATGAATTAGCCCCAGGAGTCGTTTGGAAGGGTCTGAAGCCATTTTTGTTTTTTTTTTTTTGGTTGCTGCCCCTGACTCTAGTAACAGTGACCAGGGCTGCTGTCCACACTCAACAGTGCCCAGGAGGGTCCCCCGTGAAACATAGTGTGAGCGTGTCCCTGGAGCCTCCTCGTGGTGCACAGAGGGTTAACGTGGCTGTCTCTCCCGAGACATTGCGTGTTGTCTCTAGCTCTGGGGGCGGGCAGAGTCCTGACTTGCAGGTAGCTTTGAGCAAATGCCAGCTTAGGTTAATCTTGTGCTGGGAGGGCTCACCTGGATGTCCCCGGGCTGCAGTTAATCCCTCGGGCTCTGAGGCTTGCTCCTAAGGGCAGAGGCCTTTCTGTCCCCAGATCCCGTGGGCACTGCCCAGTCCCCAGCCAGCTATCGACCTAGCTTGGTCTTTCTCCCAGTCAGTGAGAGGATCAGGGGGACACAGAGCCCCGTCTCCCCTTCATGTGGGGTCACCTTCTGAGAGGGATGAACACTGAGTGGTTACCTGTGCGCGAATGATGCTATAAATACATGTCAGGGCCCATAGCCGGTGGGGGTTCTACGGCAAGAGGTGCATGGGATCCATCTGGACAGTGAAGCTTTAGCTGCCACTGAAAAGGAGCAGCCAGGCAGGGCGAGGGCCTCTGAGTCAGAGAAGCATATTGTTTGTTTGTTTTTGTTTTGGGGGGATTTTTTTTTTTTTTTTGGCCAGAAGGAAGCATCTGGCCATCTGCAGGGCCTCATGGGGTGGGGAGTCATGGCAGCTCCTCATGGGGTGGGGTGTAGTTTTCCGGGGAGTCTATAGGATGTTTTAGGGACCTAACCACAGGCGGCTGGCATGAGCCAGTGGGTTTTATGGCCCTTGTGTCTTTTTTAATTGTTTCTTGTTTGTTTTTTGTTTTCTTTTGTTTTTTGAGACTGGGTTTCTCTGTGGCTTTGGAGCCTGTCCTAGAACTCATTCTGTAGACCAGGCTGGTCTTGAACTCACAGAGATCCACCTGTCTCTGCCTCCCGAGTGCTGGGACTAAAGGTGTGTGCCACCACCGCCCAGCATGTCCCTTGTTTCTTAAGGAGAGATTGCTCTGCTGCCCCAGAGAAAGGCGGTGGAGGGAAGGCACCGAGTGAGACCTGCGGGCTACAGCTGCTGAGTTCGGCACAGGCCAAGAACCAAGCTGCCAGGCAAGATAATAATCATAGTGTGAATGCAGGTCACTTCTCAAAGGGAGGGTGAAGGGAAGGGGCACGAGACGAGCATGCCACCCCAGAGGCCTGGCTTTCTTGCTGGAATGGATGATGGGTCCTTTGTGAAACCAAGAGTGTGGGAGGATCAGGCAGCCTCAGAGGGTCCAGAGTTTTGCCCACATCTGGAATCCTTATGCTCAGAGCTAGAGGCAGGAGCATCCTGAATTCAAGGAGCTTCGTAGCCAGTTCGAGCTTTCCTGGGCTAAAGAGTGAACCCTGTCCCCCAGTATGTGAAAGGACAAACGTTGGAAGATGCCTCGCGAATCAAATCTACTTCAACACAAATACCGGGGCTGTGGCTGGAGCTTGGTCGGTTAAGCGCTTGCCTGGCATGCAGTAGGTCCTGGGTTCCATTCCCAGGAGCGTAGGGTGGACGCATGCCTGTGATCCCAGCACTCAGGAGGATCCTGAGTTCAAGGTTGTCCTCCTGAGCTTGAGGACAGCCTGGGCTACATGTGACAGGGCTGTCACCACTGCACCATCCTTGGTGCCAGGCAAAAGTCACAGTGTACACCTCTCCTCTAGTCCCTCTCCAGCACGCTTGACCATGGAGCTGTCCCCTCAGAGCTGGCATCCTAGTGGGTCACCACACACCCAGCCCATGCCTTCCAAGCCTGTGTGACCTGCATGCCAGTCAGGGATGAGGGCTGTCTGGGGTTCCACCTTCATGCTTTCCCCCTGCGAATGGACACAACCCAGTTTTTCAGAGACAGAGTCACTGCTTGCAACCCTTGGCTGGAAGCCACCCTCTGCTCCGTGGGCTTCTGCGGCCACAGGTTGAGAGGGTCACAGAGGGCCTCTGCTGGGGAGACAGAAGTCACAATCTTTGGTGACCAATCGTGATAGCCAAGAGTCTTCCACACTGTGGGGGGGGGGCTCTGGCAGGTCTAGAGTGCCCGTAGAAGTCCCCTTCCACCCAGAGGGACATCTAGGATGCACACGTCAGTCAGAGCATGAGAAAACAGGCAGACTTCTGGCAGGTGCATATGGCTCCTGGGGTGACAGGAGCATAGTGTCACTGAGCCTTCGATGCAGGGGATTGCTTGCATCTGGCCTGGGTATGGGCCTCCTGTCCCTGACTGGGTAGTGGACATCATACTCAACTCCATAGCAGTGGGATGGGGGAGGGAACCCTTGGCTTCTGTGACAGCTCAGGTTTATTTTATGTTTGAGGTTCCCTATGCTTTTTATTATTCTGGTAGCCATGGCGCAATGGCTAGTTTGGGTTTGGGGGTTCAGTGATAGCAGAGATTTGTGTCTTTGTGGGAGCTGATAAAAACTTCTACCCTCTTCTCCCCGAATGCAGTCTATTATTTTAGTCTGCCTTTCTATTGCTGTGATTGAACACCGTGACCAAAGCAGCTTGGGGAAGAAGGGGTTATTTCAGCGTACAAGTTTTGATCGCACCCTTCATTGAGGGGAGTCAGGCAAGGACACAAGCAGGGCAGGGGCCCAGAGGCAGGAGCTGGTGCGGAGGCCTTGGAGGGATGCTGCTCACTGGTCCTGCCCGCACGGCTTGCTCATTTTTCCCTTTCTTTCTTTTCTTTTCCTTTTTCAAGACAATGTGTTACCCTGGCTGTCCTGAAACTCTCTCTGTAGATAAGGCTGGTGTGTAACTCACAGAGATCCTCCTGCCTCTGCCTCCCCAGCGCTGGGATTAAAGGTGTGAGCCACCATTGGCTGGCTTCAGTTGATTTCTGAAACAACACAGGACCACCAGCGTGGGGCACCACAATGCACTGGGGCTCCCCCATCAGTCACTAATCGAGACAATGACCCGCTGACTTACTGGAGCTTGCTTGATCTTTTGGAGTTTTTTGGGTTTTTTTTTTTTTTTTTTTTTTTCAGTGCAGGTTCCGTCTTCACAAATGACTCTAGCTTGTGAGAAGTTGACAAAAGAGTAATCACAACAGCTAGATAGCATATGTTCTCCCTGCCTTTTAGTAACACACACACACTCACACACACTCACACACACTCTCACACTCACACACACACACACTCACACACTCACACATTCACATACACTCACACACACACTCACACACACTCTCTCACACACTCACACTCACACACTCACACACTCACACACACTCACACACTCACACTCACACACACTCACACACACACACTCACACACACACACACGCACACGGGGAGAGACAGACAGACAGACAGACAGACAGACAGACAGACAGACAGACAAGAACCTTCTGACAGACAGCTGTCCTTCAAGAGGCTGGGGCAGCCGTCTTCTGCACCTGATCTTGAACTGGATGAGGAAGAGTAGAGCGGGGCTCTGGGCATCGCCACTGCAGTCAGCCAGTGTGGAGCAGGCTGTGCACTGTGACGAGACAATGGGAGTCTACTGGTCAGGCGGGAGGCCCTGAGCTTCCATCTCCTAACCCAGCCACAGGCCGAGGAAATGAACGGCCGGTACCTCGGTGTAGACAGCCTCAGCAGGGGGAGCTTTGAGCTGCCTCCTTCCCTCAGTCCCCATGGCTTGTTCCTGAGTCCATGGCTTCTCCTCTTTGATGGGGGGGGGGGGGTGGCAGGTCCCGTGCTGTGGGAGCCACTTAGATCATAAGGTGGTGTCTTACTGTTCTGTTGCAGTGAAGAGACACCATGACAACGCCTATAAAGGAAAGCATTTAATTGCGGCTGGCTTATGATGTCAGAGGTTTAGTCCATTATCATCATGGTGGGAGGCATGGTGGCTTGCAGGCAGCCGCGGTACTGGGGAAGTAGCTGAGAATTCTACATCCAAATCCACAGGCAGCAGGAAAGGAAACACTGGGCCCATCCATCCCTAGTGACACACCTACTCCAAGACCACACCTCCTAATCCTTCTCAAGTGATGCCACTCCCTGATGGCTAAGCATTCACACCACCACAGCTGCTGAGCAGCACTCCAGGTGGGTCCATTCTGTCACCTCTGCTTTCATCCTGTCACCTCCCTCATGGCCATTCTATCAGGTTATTTTCTGCTTGCTGCAACACAAGGTTCCAGAAGCGTCTGAAGACAGAGACACTTCATTGTGGCTCGTGGTTTGAGGGAACACAGTCCGCTGTGACAGGAAAGGCATGGTGGTAGGGCTGAGAAGCTGCATGCATTGTGGCTGGAGTTCATTTTCCCGACAGGTCCCACAGTCACTTCAGTTCCAAATAAACACGTGGACACTGTATTCGTTATAAAATGGCTAGGGTTCTTGCTGGCTAGCTCTGTCTTAATAATTAACCCGTTTCTATGATCTATGTATTTCCACGTGGTCTTGGCTTACCAGAGAGTGTCTGTTACTCCTTTGGTGGCTACGAGCCGTCTCTTTGCAGTCTCTCTCTCTGCCTACCTTTCCCAGAATTCTCTTCTGCTAGTCCCACCTATCTTCCTGCCTATTAGCCAAACAGTGTTTTATTCATCATCCAATAAGAGAAACACATACAGAGAAGAACATCCCCCATCACTGTAGCATCTGGAGCCAGGAAGCAGAGAGTGGACCAGAAGTGGGGCCATTTAACCTCACCGTCCCAGAGCCACCTCCTTGCTCTGGTGAGGCTCCAGAGTGGACCCCTGAGACTGACTCCCAACTTCACATGTATGCATGTCAAGCATTCACTCACATGCAATTGCACATGTGCACACAAGATAAGTTTTAAAAAATGTAAAAAGGGATTCCCCAAAAATGTTCGTCTCACTTAAACATCAGGGAGACATCTACAGGAAGCTGACTGGTCCCTAGACAGTTCCTCTGCCTCTTTTGAGTGACAGGTCTTGGTTTCTCTCCTGTGGTCTCTGACACTTCTAGGTTCCTTGGATTTCAGCTTGGCCTCTGTGGTCCACAGACGGATGAACCCCAGTTGTGCCAGCCCGTCCCTCCAATGGGCGTTTCCAGAGCCTGTGTCTCTCTGCACATTTGGTTTCAATTCCCCAAATCTGGATGCATTTTGCTGTCCTGATGTCTCGATGAGATAAAGCCACACACATCTGACCTGAAGGTTGAGCCCGCCTGGGAAAGCCAGAGAAGACGAGAGGAATTGTGGGAAGCACCCCTCCCCCAGCTCTCCAGAGGGTACAGTTCACCTGGGGCCAGAGTGAGAGCGCTGGGGCTGTCTGTCTGTCTGTCTGTCTGGCAGAGTCCCTCTCCTGAACTCCTGAGAGAGGGGAGTGAATGATGTGGACCACCCAGAGTGGGGATAGGAAGAGGTTGTCCTTCTGAACTCAAGATATCGGGAAGGGGTCCAGAGGCTGTAAATGTTCAGAGAGCCAGGGGAAGGAATTCACAGACAGACAGACACACACACACACAGACACATATATACAGGTGTGCACAGGTATGTAAAAACAGAGTCTCAGGCACAGAAGAACATACAGCACACACAGAGACATATAAACACATACACAGACACACAGACACATACACAATCACAGACACAGACAGACAGACACAGACACTCCCTACAGACTCCCACAAAGCCCTATACCCCTGCACAGGGAATGCCCTCAGGCACCTGGGTTCTACAAATATAATCAGTCTTTTGCATTTCTGAGTGAAGACTATGTTTTAAGTGTCGGGACACCGCGAGGGACCAGCTCGGGGCAGTGGCTGGCCTATAGGAGCCGTGAGCTGCAGGTTCTCAGCTCTGTCCAGTAACTTTCAGTTTCTCAAAGTCTCCCCTTGGGCTGGCTAATCTCATGTCAGCTTGACACAAGCTAGCGGAAACCTCAGTTGAGGAAATGTCTCCACAAGATGCAGCTGTCGGGTGTTTTCTTAATCAGCATTAAGTGCTTTGTGGGTTCTATAAGCAGCAGGCTGAGCAAGCCACGGGGAGCAAGTCAGTGAGCAGCTCCCTCCATGGCCTCTGCACCAGCTCCTGCCGCTGGGTTCATGAGTGGATGGAAGTTTCTGCCCCACCCAGGCCCACTGCCGTTCAGTCCCAAAATAAACACACAGGGGCATCTATTAATCATAAACTGTTTGGCCAATGGCGTAGGCTTCTTACTGGCTAGCTCTCTCTTAATTACTAATCCATAACTATTAATCTGTATATCCCCACATGGCCTTATTGCTGGTGGCTACATGGCATCTCCCTCCAGACCCCTCTCCGCCTTCCTCTTCCCAGAATTCTCCTAGTCTGGTAGCCCCACCTAATCTTTCCACCTGGCCACATCCTGCCTGTCCATTGGCCGAAGCAGCTTTATTAATCAGCCAATAAGAGAAACATATATTCACAGCACACAGAAGGACCTCCCCCATCATCTCCTCTTTGTATTTTTTTCAGGAACAATTTGTAATCCCAAACAAGACAAAATTTTCTTTACTTCCACAAACATTGTTTCTAAATTATCTGCATTTGAATCAACTAATAAGATGTCATCCATGTAATGGTAAATCGTAGGTTGAGGAAATTGCTTATGTATCATTTCTGATGGCTGCTGTACAAAATATTGGCACAGGGTGGGGCTGTTTAACACTCCCTGTGGGTGACCTTCCACTGATAGCAGGTTGAGAATTATTGTAAGCAGGCATCATGAAGGCACCACGTTGGGCACCAATGGGCAGTGTGCTGAGATGTCCTTCTGTACAAGGCCTGCTCAGTATGGGGATGGGAGTGATGGCAGATGCTATTCTGTAAATATGTTTCTCATACTGGTTAATGAATAAAGCCCTGTGGGCCAATAGGAAAGAAAGATAGGCGGAGCAAGGAGACTAGGAGGAGGAAAGAGAAAGTAGTTAGGAGGAGTCAGCATGGAGAGCCTGGAGAGAACAGAGGTCTGGGCCCACTCCCGGTAAGATGAGACCACGTGGGAATACTTAGATTAATAGAAATGGGTTAATCATTAAGACAGAGCTAGCTGATAAGAAACAAGTAACTGGCCAACAGTATTTATATCAAATACAGAGTCTCTGCGTGTTATTGGGGGCTGGCGTGGCGGCGGGACCAGACCGGCAGGGAAAAACGTGCTGGTAATGTGGTTCTGCTGTTTGGGTCCCTTATGGTGTCACCCTTTGATTTGGGGACCAGATTCTAAGTCTCTCTTGAAGGTGTGGCCAGACACATGGACCCTAAGCTGGGGAAGTGGAGCAGTGATCTTACCATCCCTGACACTTGTGGTACCCAACACAGGCACAGAAGGAATCTGAGGTGAGGCCTCCACATTGGCTTCTCTGGTCTCTGCTGGGATTCAGCTGGCTGATTCTATAGCCTCTTTCTAAGGGACACTGATGATGTCTCCAGACACTCTGGTCGTCACAGTTAGAGGACAGAGCTGACCACTCTAGGGGACTCAGGATAGAATGATCTAACCCTGTTAGTAGCAAAGCCACAGCTGAGACAGCCTGTCTCAGACGCCACACAGGGGGAACTCCCAAAGCCTCAGTCCCCCTGGTCACACTGGCCAGTCACAAGCTGCCCAAGAACCGAGCCAAACTTCTGAAAGACCATGTATCTCAAATAGAACAACGCACTGGGCAGAACAGCTCCTTTCTGCTGCCCCAGGTCTCTGTCTCCATAAGAAGCACATGGCGGATCTCTGTAAGGGAGTGCCAGAACATTCCTTGGACCCCCAGTCCCTCCCCAGCTCCCCCCTAATTGTTTATCCCTGTGGTTTTTCTGTCAGGCCCCAGGCCTGCACGTGCTGGGTGCTAAATAAACATTGTCTGAATACATGATTCCTGCTCCCTTTCCTCACTGTGGAGGGTCCAGAGATGGAGCAGTGTCTGCCCAGAGCCGAGGAGAAGAGGGAGCAGAGAAGCAGCAGGGCCCCTAAGGCAGCGCCACACACCCCCAACCTCAAGATGCAATAAAAATACAGACGGGAAGATGGGGGATTTTCATACCCAGGCATGCACGGATGCATGGGTGATATTTAGAGAAAGATCAACTGGCAGACGCGGGGAGGCGAACGCAGATGAGATGTGGCCCGCAGGTGGAAGGGTTCTTTGATGGGCATGCATAATCCATTAAGGCAAAGAGCACGAAGCCAGCATCGATGCCACAGGAGCTCATTCCCAGAGAAGGTCAGCGGAGAGCTTCGTCGCTAATCCCATCGTAGGTTCCTGTGTGAAGAAAGGTTAGACAAACACATCCGGAAGGGGCCCTTTCACTGGTGGGGGGGAAGGGTGGCTCAGAGAAACACTCCCTTCTTCTGCCCTTGCTGCAGCCACTCCAGAAAGTTCCACCTTGCTTTAATTTGAAAACAAAGTCTTCGCCCACTTCTCTGGTTGACCTCCGCGTGCACCCTCAAGGCAGCTGGTGTCACACACAGGGTGAGAAGGGAATGGAGTGGCCCGAGGTGCCTTCCCCAACCCTGACGTGGTGACATCTTAGACTATAAATCCACTCACAGGCTACCTGCAGTCCATTGGCCTTGGCTTCTAGTAAGGTGTGTGCTGTCTGTCTTCGGAACCCCCCTTCACAGACGGCTATCTAGGGGCGCCACAGGCTTCAGTAGTGGCTCTGGGGTCACTGGGTGACTGAATGGAGGAGGTGCAATACTGAGAGTCAAGGTCACAGAGAGCTGTGTGCCAAGTTGACTCCCCTGTGAGTGCATGGTGGCATTGGGTCTGCAGGTCATCTTCATCCACACTGACGGCAAGCGCGCTCTGTTTCCAAATCTGTGCCCTTAGAGTCTGCAGGATTGGCCGTCCAGGCACCTTCATGGCCTCCCCTCTTCCTAGCCAGGAGCTCACATTCACTTCAGGGACACCTTCAACTCGGGACCTCTCTGTCTCAGGCTCCCAAGTAGCCGTGCCCCCAGGCCCAAGCCTTTGTGACATTTTTTTTTACAAAGCAAAGCTGAAGTGGGGCCATCCGAGGATGGTGAGTCGCTGCTGTGAGGAGCCTGGGATCCGGAGAGGGGCTGGAGGGAGACCTGGCACGCTGGCTTCTGTCATCTGCAGCGGACTTTGGCCCAGAGCTCTTCCCTTTGCACAGCTTCGGTTAGCACAAAAGCGCTGGCGTCAAAGGCTGGGGTGGTCGCCTCTGCGACTCCTCATGGCACGCAAGTAGTCAGACGTGAGATTCACTCCCCTGTGAGAAAAGCCAAGGAGAGACCAGAATGCCATCCTGACACCATCCTGGCTCTGCCTGCTTTTCCCCCGCGTAGCCCAGGCTAGCCACCAAACTGGGTCCTCTGGCGCAAGCTCTGGGGGCTGAGGTGACAGCTCTCAGGCAGCTTCTTGGGGTTTTTAGAGATCATATAAACACACACACACACACACACACACACACACACACACACACACACACACACACTTTCAGTTTAATTCAGTAGCATTAGTTGAATTGAATTTATAGTGTTGTGTAAGCATCACCCCTGTCTGTTTCCAAGACTGCTTCATCATCCCAAATGGAAGCTGCTGGTGGAGCGATGGCCCTCCCCATCCACCCACCTGCTCCCTGCTCATCTGCTGAGTCTGACAGACGTGTAGGATTTGTCCTGTGTAACTGATTGACTTTGTTCGGTACAAAGAAGCCTTGGGTTTCAGGGTTCATCACGTTGCAGTTTTGAGAATCAGGACTTCCTTTATGGCTGAATAATATTCCATTGTGAAACTAGACCAGACTTGGTTTATTCATTCGGCTGTTGATGGACAGGGGATTTCCTCTTGGTGGTTGTGAATAAGGCCGCTTTGAGCTTTGGCACAAGGAGTCTGTGTTCCTGCTTTTCGTTCTTTGAATCTGACTGGGATGGATTCTAGCCTTAACACAGGTAGGATGTGCTGGTCATGTCCCACAGTGGCCACCCCACTGGGTCATCTCTGCAGCCTCACACACACTCTGACCCCCACACACAGTAGGTCCTCTCGGAAGCCTCACACACACTCTGACCCCCCCCACACACACACAGTAGGTCCTTCTGCAGCCTCACACACACTCTGACCCCCACACTCCACCCGCTGGTCTGTCATGTTCAGCCTCACAGTTGCCCCACGGAAGCAAGCGCCTTGGATTCCACTGTGGTTTTGATTGACATATCCTTAACGACTATGGACACCAAACGTCCCTTTGCTTGTCTCTGTCTGCTGTGAATCGTGTCTGCGGAAATGCCTATGGAAGTCAGTGTCCATTTGTGACCGTCGTTGGCCTCTGCTGTTAGCTGCACAGGCCCATCCTTCATGCCCTGTGTGTGGACCCACTCTTGTCAGATTCACTGGAAATACTTGCTCCCTGTCTGTGGGGTTTCTTTCCACTTTCTAGATGGTAAGTTAGAGGATGCAAAGATAGATGATAGACAGACAGGTTAGAGGATGCATAGATAGCTAATAGGTTAGAGAATAAATAGATAATAGCTGATGTATGAAATATAGGATGGATGATAGACAGGTGATAGGTGGATGATAGCTAGACAGATGATATGCAGGTAGGTAGAGAGAGGTCTTTGGATCTTTTGTCATTTCATCAAGCTTTTGATTGTATGTCTCTGGTTGTAACTGCCAGACAGGAGTGATGATATTCTAAAGACACTGTGTCTGTCAGTCTGACATTTAGACTCTGGAAGCAACAGACCCCAGTGGACCCCAGAGATCTCATGTGGAAGAAGGGAAAAGAGCACGGTTTTTTCGGGGAACTTGTCTCCCAGAAGTATATTTCATGTAGTTCTTTCTTTGTTTTTCAAGACAGGGTCTCTCTGTGTCGTCCTGGCTGTCCTGGAACTCACTCTGTAGACCAGCCTGGCCTTGATCTCACAGAGATCTTCCTGCCTCTGCCTCCTGAGTGCTGGGATCATGGGTGCACACCACTATGCCCAGCTTCACATAGTTCTAACAACTTGACCTATCTCTCACCTTATGTGATGAGTCTGAAACCCAGACCATGGGACCACTCCTAGACCAGGACTGTTTAGCTGTTCATACCCTTGACCTCTATTTAAACTGTGATTTCATTTCAGAGCCTAAAGATGGGGTAAGGGGGAGGTGTCAGTGGGCACTCTCTCTTCCCAGTGTGGTCACATGGAATAGACCTCCTTTTCCTGCCTTTTGCTATTAAAGTGACTGTTTTAATTGGCTTCATCAGGGTGGGTGGCTGAAATGGCTGCTAGGGGTGCACTGTATGACCCCGAGTTCTGTAACATGCACCCTGCTCCTGACTACAGTGGCCTCAGGGTTCTGGCTGGCTGATCACAGTGGCTCAGACCCCTGGCATCAGTGACGGGCCCACAGAGGTGCCAAGTAACCTAAGCCGAGCCAGCGAGCCCTTGTTGGGGTTGACAGCCATTGCTGGTAGGAAGAGTCATTTCCTGGTGTTCAGAAAGGTGAATCCTGCACAAATAAAGCCATAGGAGGTCCCCCTCCCCCAGCAGAAGGGGAAGTGAGACAGAGAGCCCAGCCAGGCCTTGGCTCTCTAAGCTCTCTACGCCTTCCCGTAGCCTTCCCGCCGGCCTGTTAGGTGTGGAGACGGATGGATGGCTTGTGACAGGTCACCCTTTCTCCCTTTGTCTCTCTACATGACGTCTCAGCTCCACCATCCGTCTCAGTCCCCAGACCCCATCACAGACCCACAACTCCTTCCCCGACTCTGACCTGAGTCTCAACCTGGGATCTTCTTGGCGCAGCCGCCAGCTGGGCTGCCATACTCACTAACTACTCAGCAGGTGGGGACGGCCACTTGGCTCACACTTCTTCCCCATTGAGGGAGCCATGGGGTCTCACACAGCTGGTCACACATGTGGCCCAGGGCCTCGCTACAGGCCGCACTGGGGTGCAGAGTGAGGCTGGCCTCACTTTTATCGCTACTGCACCAAATACCTGGCAACAGGCAACTGGGAAGAAGGGTTGCTTTGTACTTTGGCTCACCGTTTAAGGAGACACTGTCCATCATGGAGGGACAGCGCTGGGAAACGGGGACCTGAGGCAAGGGCCAGGCTCTCAGCCTCAAAGCCTACCCAACAGTAACGTATTTCCTCCAGTGAGGCTCCACCCTCTAAAGATTGCGCAGCTCTCCAAAGCAAGACCCCCCTGCTGGGTACCGAGTTCAGACATAGGGGTCTGTGGGGACATCTCATTCACACCACAGCATGGAGCAGCTCTGGGCTCCACTGCTCAGATGCAGTGTGGACTGTGGGTGGCCTGCATCAGTTTCTTCCATTGCAAAATGGGTTGATGACACTGGACGGAACTTTCTAGAGCTTTGTGAAGACATAGTAGCGGATGCTTTGGGATCAACCCATATGGAGTATTGCCAGGACCTCCTCCCCACCTGTGGTGATATCTTGTTCATGACTTACCACTAGTGCACACCTTTTAACCTAGCACCCACACTAGCTAGCCACAGTAGCCAGGCCGTGATGGTATGCACCTTTAATCCCAGCACTCAGGAGACAGGGGTAGATGGAGTGAACTCTGTGAGTTCAAAGCCACCCTGGGCTACAAGAGAGTGAATCAATCTGAAAGAGGAACAGAGCTCACACCTTCGATCCCAGCACTAGTGGGGTGGACACAGGAGTGCTGTGGCTGGGTGGAGAGGAATTTAAGGTGGGAGGAGGCAGGAAGGCATTGCAGTCTCGGTGAGTGTTAGCATCGTGTAGCGCGGAGCAGACTGAGGCTGGCAGGTCATAGAGGTGAGGACTCTCTAGTGGCTGCTGCTTTGTTCCTCTGATCTTCAGCCTGAACCCCAATGCCTGTCTCTGAGTTTTTGTTATCGGCGCTGCACGCCCCCACATTGCAGGCTTGCAGCTCTGTTTCTGTAGACTGTCGGTTTTCATTTTGTTTTCCAGCGTCAGGTTTAACCAGGAAGCAAGCAGGGTAGACAGGCAGGTGGCCCTGCCTCAGAGCAGCCTCACAGCTTCCATCAATCAAGTAAACTAACTTGCACTGGGAGTCTGGGAAGGACCCTGGTTGGTCAGGGTGGAGTCTGATTGGTCAGGAAAGACTCTGATTGGCTGACTTGTGCCTTCTCCACCCCTAAGCCAATCACTGTGCCCAAGGATATGGGTCACTGTCATTGATCAGACAGTTCTGTGCCCTTTGACAGGAAGAGAAAGACTTACTGAACTAGAGGGGACAGTTTTTGCCCTCTCTCTCCATCCTGAGTCCACATTTACCATGGAGTCCAGAACATCACAGAGGAGAGAAACAGAGAAACAGAGACAGACAGACAGACAGACAGAAAGAGAAACAGAAAGACACACACAAAGAGAGACAGGGACAGAGACAGAGAGAGACTGAGATGGACAGAGAGGGAGAGACAGAGAGAGCACACTCCGTCCCTCTTCAAGGCCACAGTTAATATTTATGTGGTTGCAGTTATTCTGAACCAAAAGAATGGCTTTGGGCTCAAGAGAACCCGGAAGAATCTTCACAGGCATCTCGGCAGGCAAATCAAGTTTTGGTTTTTTTTGTTTTGTTTTGTTTTGTTTTTTTAATGTATCAGTAGGAACAGAACTTTCATGTGAAGCTCGAGTTTGACTTGAAACATTTAATTTATTTAAAAATAGAAACAGAATGTAATGTGTATGTTTTCCTGCACTGTCAGAGCTGCTTCTGCTCTGACTGACTCATTAGCAAATTAACATGTTGTGATTCTGCCGTGAAAAGTTGCAAGTTAATTGTTGCAGCCACAGTCCCGAGGCTCTGGAGATGTACCTCCCAAACTCCTTTATAGAGTACAAATTAGATGCTTTTCATATACGCTATCTAATTTTAATTAAAATTTGCCCCAAGCTATCCTTAACAGCTTTGAAGTTCCCGGAGTTTTGTCATCTTCGGGTGGCGAGTGCTAGCAGTTCATCATGTCAAAATCCGTCCCCATGGAAACCGCCTCCTGACTGCATCTGCCTAGGACAGCTCAGCCCTGGAGTTGGACTCCAACTTGGTGCAAGAAAGATTTGTGTTTGGAGAAGGTTGGAGCTTCCCCCAGGGCAAGGATGGGATTTGAAAGTTACACCTGGGAGGTGCAGAGTCTCCGCAGAGGCCTCTGGATGTGCCACTCATCTTTGGCTTTCCTGTTTCAACTGGTTTTTTTTTTTTTTCTTACCTATTTTAGAGGGATGTGTCACATAGCCAGAATAGCCTTGTCCTTATTGTGGAACCAAAATGACCTATCATTCCCTACCTTTAAATGTTTAATTTCTCCTACCTATAACATATGGATCCATCCCGTGTCCCACCCAGATGACAACCCCTGGGAACATGAAATTCTGCAAGATGAGCAAAGCATCCCTAAAAGCTTATCTATGGGACCCAGAGCTCTGCCATACATGGTGAATGCTATAGAGTGTGTTTCTTCGTCCTTCCTTCCTTTCTTCCTTCCTTCCTTCTTTCTTTCCTTCCTTCCTTTCTTCTTTCCTTCCTTCCTTCCTCCCTCCCTTCCTTCCTTTCCTCTTTCCTTCCTTTCCTCCTTCCTTCCTTTTTTCTTCCTTCCTTCCTATCTTTCTATCATCTCTCTATCTACCATCTCTCTATCTCCTCCTTCTCCCTTCATTTTCTCTCTCTCTCTCTCTTTTCCTCAATCCCTTACATCCTCCGTTCTTTCTTTCTCTGCTCTCTTCCCTCCCTCCTTCCTTCGTTCCTTCCTTTTATCTCCCACTGTTCCTTTCCCCTTCCCTCTTCCTCCCTCTCTTCCTTCCTCTTTTTAGATCTCATCTTTAAAAAATAAAATCACATCTACAAAAACTACCTCGGAGCCATACCCCATTTCAGAGACAGGAAAACCAGAGACTTGAACAGTATTCTCTATTTTTCCACAGCGCCCAGGGTAAGGGGTGGGAGTGGGGAGATGGGAAATGCCGAGTGTGACCCAGTGTCTGCGTCCACAATGCATCTGCAAACTCCAGCTCCAGTACAAGCAACCTGCTCTGTGAATAAAACTTTATTGAAACACAGGATGTCTGTTCATCCTATCCTCTGTAGCTGCTTGTGCTCGAACATGTTTGGATGGAGACTGACTCGGAAGCCGAAACTTTTTACTGTCTGAGCCATTACAAGAGGAAAGGTTCTTTTTTAAGTTTACTTATTTATTTTATATGTATATGTGTTTTGCCTGAATGAGTTGCAGATAGCTGTGAGCCTCCTTTGTAGGTGCTGGGAATTGAACCTGGGTCCTCTCGAAGAGTAGTCAGTGCTCTCAGCCACTGAATCATATCCAGCCTCAAGAAAAAAGGTTTTTAATGTTCATATCAAAGAGTAAAAAAAAAAAAAAAACAAGAGCAGGAAAAGATGGCTCAGAGGTTACTAATGCTTGCTGTTCTTTCAGAGGACCTGAGTTCTGCTCCTAGCACCCACACAGCCCACAGCTCTCAGTAACTCCAACTCCAGGAGGCCTGATGTCCTCTTCTGGTCTTTGTGAGCACTGCAAACACACAGGCGCGGCGCGCGCGCGCGCGCGCACACACACACACACACACAAAATACTGTTTTCTTTAAATAGAGTTTAGAACAATCAATGAAAGCAACAACAACAACCCTTTGCTTTCTGCCAATTTTGTAGAGCTGGGATCAGCTCACAGGAATTTCTGAAGGAGACCACAGAGTTTCCAAGCTCAGCGGCAAAGGCAGAGGCAAGCCAGGCCCTACCTGGGCAGAAGCACAGTTCATCGTCTCCTCTGTCTTCTCCACAGGCCATGCACAGAGGACCCCGCATGATATATGAGAGCCTGCATGTACTGTCTGTGTACCATGCATGTGCCTGGCTCACGTGGAGGCAGGAGTGGGCGCTAGATCCCCTGGAACTGGGGTTACAGACAGCTTCTTTGGGGGTTCTTGGAACTGAACCCAGGTCCTCTGTAAGGACAGTCAGTGCTCTACACTGGCAAGGCATCTCTGCAGCTCTGTTTGTTTTTCAACGAGCATTGAGTGAAAGGCCTGTGGTTCCATAGCTGGGTGGCGCCAGCCCAGGATAGTGAGACCCAGTCAGAGGAGGCGGGGAGCCAGAGGCATGCCCTGGCCAGGGGACACTAGCCTCCAGCTTTCAAACCAGCTGCCGTGGACAAGAACTGTCTCCCCAGTCAGCGTGTTCAGCATCACATAGAGATATCTTCCTCTCGTCCGTGCTTGTCCCTGTCCCCAAGTCCCCCTGTGAAGGCTTTCCTCAAACCCCACCTTCTCCATCTTACCACGTGTC
Source organism: Cricetiscus sungorus (assembly GCA_030556225.1). Lineage (NCBI taxonomy): Eukaryota > Metazoa > Chordata > Mammalia > Rodentia > Cricetidae > Cricetiscus > Cricetiscus sungorus. The sequence continues at coordinate 6,127,192 of JANBXA010000429.1, forward strand.
ACTGCCACAGACATTTTCTGTCAGCAGCCCTGAGTCCTGCGGCTGAGTACCCGGCTGGATTCAGCTCCCAGCTGACTTCCCAGGAGAGCTGTCTGCCCTGTGGCCATTTGGTATTGACACAGGGTCTTGCTATGTAGCCTTGGCTGACCTGGAATTCACTGCATAAAACAGTCTAGCCTCAAACTTGCCAGCAGCCCTCCTCTGTCCTGAGTGTGGGGGTGACCGTGTGTGCTACCCATCTAGCAGGTGTCATTTTAAGCACTGCCTCCCCACAACCTCTGGCTTGTTTCAGTATTACACTGGGAAGTTAGCGTAGTACAAGTCAAGTGTCCCCACGAAGTAACTGCTGCCTGAGGCTGCCTGCAACACCCTCGGAGACCGCTGCTGTGTCCCCTCCGCAGCAGAACTGGGAGGAGTTTGTGACAGCCTCCTCCTGTACCGCACCTCCATGCCTGTGGTGTGACAACAATGGCAGCTCCCGCGTCTCCTTGCATCTAGACCCTCGGTCTCATAAGTGTTGGAACGGATACCCGCCCTGTCTCGGTGCCTTGGCTGCACAGGCTGGAACAGACGGTTGTGTTGTTTGCCTTTCATAACACGTCTCTGAGGTTTCTGCACGAGGAAAATCTAATGCGCGTGCTCGTGACTCATTTATACTCTTCCCCATAAAACTGGTTCTGAGGGAGCCATTTCCTGTCTGAAGCTAAACCTTCTCTTCCGTGTTTGTGTTTTCCTCTTGTGAGCATCAGGAAGTTTGCACACACTCAAAGTGACCAAGCGCAAGTCCTTTAACCCTCAGGGTGATGGAGGGGGCAGCACTGTCCCCGAGGGAGCCTTAGTGCCTTCCTCCCTCCTGCTCAGCTCTAGGGAGGGCAGGGAGCCAGGAGCAGCCCCTGAGCCCCTGGCTGGGAGGCCCTGGCTGGGCGCAGGGGCACAGCCATGCAACATGAAAGGGGCTTGGGGCGGGGCTGCCAGGGCTGTCAATCAGATAAATATTTCATAATGAGCACTTAAAAGGATGGGGCGGACAACCACTGACCACCCCACCTCTCCTCTCCACTTTCATGTTGCCTACCCTGTCATTAGCGCTGTGGATGTTGAATGACAGCCGTCCTAAAAGGCCGTTGCCAGCGTGGGCACGTTGGCTCTTGGAAGTGTGAGTTGATAATTATGCCTCTCCCTGGATTTCTAATGCTCACTGCATCCTGGCAAGTTGGGAGGAAGCGTGACTCAAGGAGTTCCCACTGCTCAGACCCTAATCCAGGGTTGGAGCCACTCTGTATGCAGAGAAGATGACCTCACACTTCTGGTCCCCCTTCTCCATCGCCTGAGTGCTGGGGTTACAGGGTGCACCATGCTGCCCTGTTTAAAGGGTGCTTGGGATTTGATGCAGGACTTCTTGCATGCTAGCAAGCACCTCTGCATGCTAGTGAGGGCCTCTGCATGCTAGTGAGGGCCTCTGCATGCTAGCAAGCACCTCTGCATGCTAGTGAGGGCCTCTGCATGCTAGCAAGCACCTCTGCATGCTAGTGACACCCTCTGCATGCTAGCGAGGCCCTCTGCATGCTAGCAAGCACCTCACCATCCCTGCCTGCTTTTGCAGTGACTGCCTGTCAGACTGAGCATGCTGGAAACAGCCCAGGGTGGCATAAGCACACCCCCCTTCTTTTCCCCAGAGGAGCTAGAAGGGAATCATAGTCATAATCCCAGACACAGATCCGGGCTTACGGGGATCCCCAGGAACGGCAGCCGCTAAGCCTGCTGAGCTTCCAGATATAAACTAAGCCCTGACTGGGAGTGGGGTGTCATGTGTGTGTTCCCAGGGCAAACGCTGAAGCAGCTCATTTCAGAGACTGCAAAGCATTGGGGTCCAGGGACAGATGGGGAGCCTGAATTCTTTCCTAGATTGGACTGCATTCCAGTAAAGTCTCAATGGGGCGGGCAGGGATGGGGTAGAGGGCTGGGTAAGGGGCCACGGACCAGCAGAGTTTGTGAGACCGGCAGGAAGTGGTTTGGTTGGCTGTTACCACTCAGATACACTGGGTAAAGTTGAGCACGTGCGCGCTTTGCTGGGTGAACACGGGGACCCTGCAGCCTCAGCTTGTGTAGAGTTGCTCACCCTCCCAGTTGGTTCAGAAATTCACATGCAAGCCTGGAGAAGAGAGCGTAGAGCACCCTTCCCGGAGTGTAGTCTCCATGGCAGCTCCTCCCCCTCCCTGGGCCAGATCTCACTACCCACACCTACAGCAGCAGTCCCCAAGGCCCCTGCAGGAGCCTGAGTTCTGCACTGAACCCCAGTGAGGCCATCAGACAGATCCAACAACCCAGGTTGTGACGGGAGGTAATTTGCATGTCCTAACACTGGGAAGGGTGGGAACAGCAGTGACACTTGAGCAAATAAAACCTCATTTGCAACTTTCGTATTTTTCTGAGCTAATGGCTCTAACTACTACCTCCCCTGTTGTGATTTATTCTTTCAGCCACTGTTCGTTCTGCCCTGAGCCTGCCTGGTTAAATAATCTTTACTGGGCCTGGTCTACAGCTGCTTTTTATGGCAGAATTGACCTGCGGTGACAGAAACATACGACCTAAAAAAACCCCAAATATTTACCATCCACTCTTCCTTAAGAAGAGGAGGAGGATGAAGAGGAACAGGGAGGGGAGGGAGGAGGAGGACAAGAAAAGGAAGTTTACAGACCTCTGGCAGGGAACAGCTCTCTGGGGAACTGGGGACAGACAGCCCTCAGGACAGCTGCCAAATTAGATATGGCCGCAGGTCGGGGTGTCATGTGGTCAGGACGGGAGACTTCTTGGAAGAGGCAGCAGGGAAGTCGCATCGGGAAGGAGCACTTGAAGTCCCTGGCGGCCAGTTCCGTGCACCCTCCACGCTCTGCTTCCTGCACCCACACTGAAGGGTTTTTTCCCTGGGGTAAAGAAGAACCACTGCTGATTTCCTAACTGTGTGGCCACCCCTGCGAGCCACCCTTTCTTTTGGGAGGCTGCTGGCCAGGTGGCTCCAGCTGTCACCAGATCTTGCTTGCACACAACTGACACGTGTTTATTCTGAGTTTGCTGCAACTTCAGAGAAGTAAAAGGGAGTAGCAAGCTTGCGTGCCTGAGTGTGTGTGTGTGTGTGTGTGTGTGTGTGTGTGTGCGCGTGCGTGCATTCATAGGTGTGTGTGCACACAAATGTACACAGGTGTATGTGCATGTGAGCATGTATGCACGTTTGTGCAAGCATGCACGGGTATGTGCATACATGCACGGGTGTATGTGCACAGGTGTGTGTGTACAGATAGATGTATGTGAATGGACAGGTATGTATGCACACATGTGTGTACAGATGTATGTGAACGGACAGGTATATGTATGCACACATGTGTGTACAGATGTATGTGAATGGACAGGTATGTATTCACACATGTGTGTACAGATGTATGTGAATGGACAGGTATGTATACACACATGTGTGTACAGATGTATGTGAATGGACAGGTATGTATGCACACATGCATGTACAGATGTATGTGAATGGACAGGTATGTATTCACATATGTGTGTACAGATGTATGTGAATGGACAGGTATATGTATGCACACATGCGTGTACAGATTTATGTGAATGTACAGGTATGTATGCACACATGTGTGTATAGGTGTATGTGAATGGGCAGGTATGTATGCACACATGTGTGTACAGGTGTATGTGAATGGACAGGTATGTATGCACACATGTATGTACAGGTGTATGTGAATGGACAGGTATGTATGCACACATGTGTGTACAGGTGTATGTGAATGGACAGGTATGTATTCACACATGTGTGTACAGATGTATGTGAATGGACAGGTATGTATGCACACATGTGTGTACAGGTGTATGTGAATGGACAGGTATGTATACACACACGTGTGTACAGGTGTATGTGAATGGACAGGTATGTATACACACATGTGAAGATCAGAGGTCATACTGAGCATCCCCTTAGTGTCTGTCCACCTTATGTTTTGAAGCAGGGTCTCCCTCTGAACCTGGAGCTCACCCATCCTGCTAGCCTGGCTGGCCAGTGACCCCAGGGATCCTGTCTCTGCCTCCCCAATGCTTAGATTGCAAGCACAAGTTACTACCCGCAGCTTTTATGTGGCTTCTCTTTCTCCAAACTCAGTTCTTCGTGTTTACCAGTAAAAACACTCTACCCTTGGTGCCAGCTCCCCAGGTCCCCAAGCCTTCGAATTCTTAGAGGTTTTAACTAGAAAGAGCTATTAGGGAAGAGTGGATTCTTTGAATCCTAAGTGCCTGGTTGGTTTACAGCCTGGGGAGGCGGGGACTAAGCCCCTCCTTCTGCCTTAGGACCGTCCCTGTCACAGCTGCAAAGCCGATCCACTGAATTAGGAAGTGCCTTGTGTAATGTGTCCCCTACCATGAACCTGAGGAGAGGACACTAAGAAGGCGTTCACAGCCCTTCATGACACTCAGAGCACAAATGTTGCCAATGTTATAAAAAAAAAAAAAAAAGTGGAAGCCCCAGGAAAGGACCAACATTTTTTAAACTTCACTCTCCAACCCTGTAGGCTCATATAGCTACTGAGCACAGAGGCTTGGCTGTGAATTCAAAGAGAAATTAGTTAAAAAACAAAACAAAACAAAACAAAAAAAGTAAAAAACAAAAACAAAAAGAAAAAAACCTAAGTATCTTGTTGAGTTTTGTATTGCCTTTGTATTCAAATGGTATTTGAGATACGCTGAGTTAAATAAAATTGTTTCTTAAAAATTATGCAACACAGAATCTGGAAGGGTGGTTTATGAAATCAGTTTATAGTCTCAATTCAACCCATTTCTTCTGAGTCTGTTTAGTGGGGCGTCTAGCAAATGTCAGACCGTGAGAGCTGGCAGAGTCAGGGTTCTGGAATACTCTGTTATGTTTTCCTGAGCCAGTCTCTAGTTTAAATCCATTCTCCCTCCATCTTCCCCAATCCTGTCTTGTCCCTCACAGCATTTATATTAATGTGTCTCCGCATTCATATTAATTTGCCATGGCTCTGTAGTAAATGACAGCCTCAGAGGCTTGCAGTGACAGGGATGTACTGTCACAGAGTCTGAACTCAGCTGTGCCCTAGGGTGGTGCTCACATGGGACTCGGCCTCTTCCTGGCCTGGCGGCACTGGCAGCCCCTGGCAGCCCCTGGCTTGTGGCTGTACTGTTCCCCTCTCTGGCCCCCTGCTGTGTCTCCTGGTTGGTTTCTCTTCCTCTAGAGCAGGGGTTCTCAACCTTCCTAACACTCCAACCCTGGAACACAGTTCCTTGTGCTGTGGTGACCCCCAGCCGAAAAGCTATTTCCTTGATACTTCCTAGCTATGGTTTCGCTCCTGCTGTGAATTGTAACGTAAATACATGACATATGACCCCCAGAGGGGTCACGGCCACAGTCTGAGAGTCACTGCTGTCACCTGCCCCTTTGCAGAGTGCCACGCATGCTGAAAGGTCTGGGTGGGCTCGAGAGAAGGGGATGTTCCTCCCCGGTGACACTGGCCTGACCCTGCTCCCTGTGGCCACCGAGCTCTGCAAGGTGAGTCCGTCCTCCCGGTCTCCACTCCGGCTCCAGGCCTGGCACAAAGCAGGTTCTCAGTAAGTGCAGGTCCCTTAACACAGCGCAGCATCCTACAAAAGTGAATTCGAACCCTGCACAAAGAGAGAGAGAAGTTCAGACTTCCATGTCCAGCATCAGGCTGATCTGGGTTCGAATCCAGCTCTTCCATTTCTTGTGTGTGACCTCTGTCACTCAGGCACGCCGAAATCCCGCCGATGGTTCCTCGGGAAGACAGACAGCAAGCGAGTTGGCCTCACTAAATTAGAACAGTTGGAAATGAGGCTGTGCCTGGCAGGGGCTCAGCCTAGTGTGAGGTTCAGAAATCCCCGAAAGGTTAGCTGCTGGGGGGAAACCACCCACTGAGCTCTGCAGAGGGTCCCTGCCTACAGCTAATGGCGCCCTGTGAGCTTCGGGCTCAGCATGTGCAAGTGTGAGGTATGAACATGTATGAACCGGTACACACAAGCGCTGGCACAGTCATCCAGCAGCTGCATCAGTCATTTCTGGGTCACCTGTGACTCAGGGTTTCAGTCCAGCATGGAAAGGAAGGCATGGGGTGGGGTGGGGGTGGAGTGGGGGGGGTGGGGAGTGGGGGGTGAGGTGGGGGTGGGGGTGAGATGGGGGTGGGGGTGGGATGGGATGGGGGTGGGGGTGCGGGTGAGAGGGGTGGGGGTGGGGGTGAGGGTGGGGGTGAGATGGGGGTAGGGGTGGGGGTGAGATGGGGGTGGGATTGGAGGTGGGGGTGGGGTAGGGGTGGGGGGGTGGAGGTGAGATGGGGTGGGGGTGGGATGGGATGGGGGTGGGGGGTGCGGGTGAGATAGGGGTGGGGGTGGGGGTGGGGGTGGGGGTGAGATGGGGGTGGGGATGGGATGGGGGTGGGGGTGGGGGTGCGGGTGAGATGGGGTGGGATGGGATGGGGGTGGGGGTGGGGGTGAGATGGGGGTAGGGGTGGGGGTGAGATGGGGGTGGGATTGGAGGTGGGGGTGGGGTAGGGGTGGGGGGGTGGAGGTGAGATGGGGGTGGGGGTGGGATGGGATGGAGGTGGGAGTGGGGGTGGGGGTGAGATGGGGGTGGGGGTGGGATGGGATGGGGGTGAGACGGGGGTGGGGTTGGAGGTGGGGGTGGGGATGGGGGTGGGAGTGGGGGTGAGATGGGGGTGGGGGTGGGGCGGAGTGGAATTCACGGCAGCCAGAGTGTGCACTGACATGTTCACAGAGGATGAGAAAACAGGACTAACAGCAGCGGAGGCTGCGAAAGCCCTCTTCCGGGATCTGCTCCCGCAGCCGCGACTGAAGCCTCCCAGAGCAGCGCCACCAGCTGGGGAACAAGCATGCAAGACAGGAGCCTGTGAGGGACATTCCAGGTCCAAGACACTCGAGGACCCACCATGAGGACAGCCACTGGGCTGTGATGCACCGGAGGGGGAGGTTTCTCTAGGACTTTTAATAATTGGATAAGAAGAAAGTGACTCGTTCAAAAAGAGAAGTGAGCTGGCCTTTCCACGCTGAGGGGCGTCCCTGGACGGAGCTGAGACATGTGAGAGGCAGGCCTGGTGTCTGGACTGGGAAGGGCTAGGACCTGAGACACTCAGACAGACAGACAGGAGGACAACACCTGTGACCAAGTCTGCAGGTGCCCGGGGCATGGCCGTGAGCTCTGTGACTGAAGGAAGTTTAGCTCAGAGACTGTCCGGGCCTCTGCAGCACAGCAGTGACCCACTGGGAGGCAGGCGTGGGGCGACACCTGCCGGGACCCTCCCTCGGCCCCAAGGAGCATCTGGAATGTGCTGGGAGCTGAAAATTGCCAAGGTCGGCAGCGGGCTTGTCAGGGCAGACATGCTCAGAAAATTGCTTTTGACACACATTCACCCTCTGAAGCCTTGGCCTCCAACCCCCACTGTGATGTCTTCAGTGACCTTTGACACAAACGTGCTGACAAAGGTCAAGTGAAACCAAAATGGCATTCCAAAAGATTCGCCTCAGCAGCTCTCGCTGGCCGGGATTAAGTTTTCTCAAATGTCAGACACTGGAAAAGAGGTACCAAAATCAAACAGAGTGGCTTGCACAACAAAAGAAAAAAATAGATACATGTTTTCCTAAGTGACTAAGAACATCAAATCAGAGACCAAGAGCAAAGGAAAACATGTCAGGAAGTGTGGGTTAAAGACGAGAGTGCAAGTCTGCAGGGAAAAAATTATTTTTGCTAAAAGGTTCCTGGATATGTAGCTCAGCAGGCAAGTGCCTGAGGGTTCCATACCCCGTACCAGGGGGATAGTCTTATACACATTTGCACATACATACGCAAACACATGCAAATACATACATACATGCACAGACACACACATGCATACTCATGTATACATATGCACATACATACACAGACAGAAGTACATAAATGCACACACACATACACATACACATATATAAACTCATGCATGCATACACACAAACACATAAAACATGGATACACATATGCACATGCACACAGTCACACACAAATGCATGTACACACACATATACATATGCATACACACACATATATGCTCACACATACAGGTACATATGTATGTATACACAAATGCATGCACACACACATGTACATATGCAGACATACACACACAAATGAAAATTCTGGAATAAAATCAAGCAGGGTGCAAACCAGATTAATCGTAATCTAGGGGGACAGAGGGCGGGGTCAGTTTTAAGCAGAGCAGGATGCCACAGTGTCAATGGCAGTTTTGGGAGCAACTCTTACTACACAGGCGTGCAGAGCTGAACGGGGCTCTCATGAACACACACAGATTCTGGAAGGGCACGTGGGAAGAGAACTACAAGTCTGAATTGGGGGATCCTCTACCATTTGCCTCCACCTTCCATGCGCTATTTAGGTGCTAAGGATTTATTGTATTTAAAGTTGATTATAACTCCGTCTGTGTTCCACAGAAAGATAAAAGGAGCCACAGAACGGGGTTGCACTCAGGAGCTCCAGCGGGCATCTGGCCTCCGGGGTGAGACCTGTGGTGTTGAAAGCTGGGCTTACACAAACCTGGGCATGAACAGTGAGTGGCTTTGCCTTTCATGCATTGTGTGACTCTGTGCAGGGGACGTCCTGTCCCTGAACCTCACTTCTCTGGTCTGCTAAATGGGTGACAGCAGTAACTACAACACAGCAGACATATGGCTAATCATCACTTCCCTTCCCCCATGTGCCCCTCGGCCTTGCCTCCTCCTGAAGCCTCTTTGTCAGGAGGGTTCATGATGAGCCGAGCAGGAAAGGACCACCTCCGAACCTTTCCCTGCTCTGGATTTTCTGGAGAGAGAGGAGGCTGAAAGGAAGGCAGAGGATTAGTAGCAGGAAAGAACTATCTTTAAAATGAGTCAGGAGAATGCCCTTGTCGGCCTGTCTGAAGTCCCAGACACATGGCAGTGTCATTGCTGTCTCCAGCAGCTGAGAGACAGGGACACATGTCACCCTTCTCTAGGCAGATGTAATTTGCCCAGGGCCATGGGCTGGCCAGTGGTTCTGGGTCTCGGATCCACCCTCTGGCTTCTGCTGTTCAACTGAGTTTGAATGCCAGGGGACACAGGGCATATCAGTAAACGAAGACAATCAGAGCTCAGTGACAAGCAATAGGGGTGGGCTTGGGTGGGGAATTGGGAGGGTAGGAGGCAGCGAAGGGGCTGTCTGAGAGGGAGGGGAGGAAGTAGCACAGGACAGGAAGAGTCGAGGCTGCATGGTGGGCCCGGAAGCTTCCGTCAGAGCCTGGAGGGAACCTGAGGGCAGCTGAAGCCCTGGACTACACCCGGCATATTTAAAAAGACTTACTTATTATTGTATGTGTACGAATGCCTTGTCTGCATGTGTGTTCACTATGCGTTTGTTTGGTACAAGAGGAAGTTAGAGGGTGTGTGGGACCCCCTGGAACTGGGGTCCCACAGATGGTTGTGAGCTGTGTGTGGGTGCTGGGAACCGAACCTAAGCTCCCTCCAAGAGCAGGAAGTGCTTATAGCCATTCAGCCATCTCTCCATCTCAGGATCCATTGCCGTTAAGAAGACCCCGACCTCCTGAGACTGGCCCAGTCTGGTTAATGAGAACTCACAGGGGTAGTGAAGGCCCTGGTGACCCTCAGAGCACAGGGCCACACCCTGAACCCCAAAGAAGCTGCCAGCTGCTGAGAATGTAGGGCACCCTTGCAGGGAAGCCTCTGAGCCCAGCTCCCCAGGCCTGGGGTGGGAGAGGTACCGGCTCCACAGGGCAGGGCAGTCCTGAGGCTTCTGTCCACCCTGTTGTTGCCCACCAGGAGCTGGGGGCAGGCCCTCCCCTGTCTCTCCTAATGCCAAGGGCGCCCACCCAAGAAAGGGACGGTCACACATCACCAAGGACTGAGAGCTGCCTGTCTTCCCCTGGGACCCAGGCAACACGGTCCAGGTCAAGCCTCCCTCCCGTTGCCTAGAACAGTGCTTGTACACACACACACACACACACACACACATACTCACACACACTCACACACACACTCACACACACTCACACACACTCACTCACACTCACTCACACACACTCACACACTCACACACTCACACACACTCACACACACTCACATACTCACACACACTCACTCACACACACACTCACACACACGCACACTCACACACACACACACACACACACACACACACACACACACACACACACACACACATCTGCATCTCCCGGGAGCCACTTAGGTCGGATTCTGGGGTTCGATGGTATATCTGGAGCTCTGAGGGCCAACGTCCCCTCTGCATCTCAAGGACTGGGGTACAGTAAAGTGGGGAAAGGTGTCATTGATGAAGGTCAGATCACCCACCCTGTCCCCAAGTCCCCAACCCTGTCATTCTCCTGCAGCCTGTGATCTGGGCCTCGAGGTTAAAACCTGTTCAGGGCTGGGGTGCAGGGGGTGACAGAGATGGGATTTCAGGAATGAGGACGCATGCTCAGAGGCTGAAGAGGTCACCCAAGGTCGCAGAAGGCATGAGGGAGGAGGGAGGGGGGCTCCAGAACTCAGGAGGGGGCGGGCAGGCTGTGGTCGATGCCTGTCAGTCACGCACCCAATTCAAACCTTCCCTGCTAGGGGCTCTAGCCGGTGAGCTGCTCACTGGAGGAATTTTCACTCACTTACACAAAGGCCACATCCTAGGGAGCTTTTCCTCTCCATGCTGAGAAAGGGCTCTGCGGTCCCCTCCCCCCGCAGCCTCTGGCCACTGATTGTAATGGCTTCTGACGGGTATTTGTATAATCTGAGTTCTGTGGCTTCACCGGGGTCTCTCTCCCGGGGAGGATGACGGGAAGCTGTTTTGACAGGTATCCGCAAAGGGGAGCATTTAATATCTAGCAGATCGTAAAGCAGAGCTGAGAGCTGAGGACCCCTCTCCCTGCTAGTCACCACAGCACATCATAGGTCTAAGGAAGCTAAGATCGGGCTTTCGCTGTGCTGTGACATCTCGGAGGACAAGCTTAGTGAGCGGCACTAATGTGTGCTGTGTGCGTGGGGAAAGCCCGCTCTGCTCTGCTCTGCTTCTTCTAGAAAGGAGGCTGCGGGTGGGGGCGCCTCAGTGGTAGAGCAGTTTCCCAGTTTGTAATAAAGCCCTGGGTTTGGTCCCCAGCATTAGGAAGGAAAAAATGGAAGGGGGAGGGAGGGAGGGAGGGAGGGAGGGAGGGAGGGAGGGAGGGAGGGAGGGAGGGAGGGAGGGAGGGAGGGGAGCTAACTTCTGGAAATAAATGTCCACTATTTCCAAAATAAACTTGAGTTTTGAGCAGACACCCAAGCCTCAGCAGTTTCTCACTTCTTTCTTCTGGACTTGGGGAGAAACTGGGAAGTCCCTCAGACCCTCTCCTCCACACACCCACCGGCCATATCCATCCCGCCCCCCACCCGCCCCTCCTGCCCCCTTCCTGCCCCTCCTGCCCCCTCCCTGCCCCCTCTCTGCCCCCTCCCTGCCCCACCCCTCCCCTCCCAGCCCCCTCCCCACCCCTCCCCTCCCGCCCCTCCCATCCCCTCCCGCCCTTCCCGCCCCTCCCCCTCCCGTCCCTCCCAGCCCCCTCCCAGCCCCCCGCCCCTCCCAGCCCCTGCCCCTCCCAGCTTGCCTTCCTCACAGCTGCATGGCTTATACTGACTCTACACCCCAGCCATGTGTCTGATAAACCTGGGTCTAGGGTGTCCGAGCTCTGGGTCAGAACAGACCAGCACTCTTGTCTATTTAGAGCCTGTGGAGACACAGTGGCCCTGTCACCGGTTCAGGAAAAGGACAGAGTGAGGACAGAGGCCACATTAACCTCCTTCCCTCCTGTGAGACACTGGACGTGTCTGCTCTGCACGTCCAAAGACCGCAGTGACCCTAAGGAGGAAAGACGGGGGTGCCATGGGAGGCACCGTGTAAGTGACCGTTTTCAAACATTGTTCCACATGGTGAACTGTCCACAGACTCCAAGGACTGAGCACAGAAGGGTCCTGGGGATTACACCAGAGCGAGGAGTGCAGACACGGGGGCAGACGGGGGGGAAGAGGGAGGGGGAGGGGGAGGGGGAGGGGGGGAGAACGGAGGACACACCATTCCTTGCAGTGCCCCAGCCGCAAGGGAGGGATGGAAGCTGCTTCCTGTCACAAGCCCTTCTGCACCATGGGGTTTCATCTTAAACCTTGACCTTGAATTTCATGACACTTTTGGGAGGCCATGTTTAATTTATAAAAAGCATGTGTATGTACTTGTTTGTATGTGCACCACGTATGTGCAGTTCCCTCAGAGGCCACAAGAGGGTGCCAGAGGCCCTGAAACTGGCGTTAGTGAGGGGTCTGAAGTGCTGTCAGGTGCCTGATAGAGAGATGTATTTGGAATTGAACTCATTTCTTCTGCAAGAACAGCAAGCAAGTCCTCTTTACCAATGAGCCTTCTCTCCAGACCAGCAACAGGGGACTTCAGGCTGTCACCCCGTCCTCTCAGATGGTGGTGAGTGTGGACACATTCTGTTCAGAACGCAATCTGTGTTGAGATGTTCCCAAACATCCGGCCTCAACATTCTAACAAGCTCCCTGGAACACTGGGGTGCTGATCTGGGGTGCACGCCACCTGGAAAGCGAAGGCCAGGGCCACGTGGGAGCCGGGAGGTGTTCCATCATGGATAGCGATTCAGGAAGCAGATGACAGGGTTCAAACCCTGCTTCCCCCTGTGTGAGCTGTGTGAACCCACGCATATTGCTTGGCCTTTCTGTGCCCTCAGCTGCAAACAGTGTGTTCTGTTCATTGGTCTGTCAGGGGTTCAACTTGGGGGACCACAGGGGAGGCACCTAAGGAGCAATGACAGGAGAGAAGGTGCCAAGACCACAGACAGGTCACCATCATAGTGGTGGCTGTGGTTTAGAATGGGGACAACTGCTCTGAGAATTGCCGAGGGAAGGCACCTGCGCTCCAGAGTGAGTGGCCACAGATGCAAATCCCAGGCAATGGAGGCCTGCCCGCAATACCCAACACCTGGGGCCCCCACACAACCACAAGCTGCTGGTTCTAGTGAATCCGCTCAGGCGCTCCTCTGTGCACTGGAGATGTGCGTGTGTCTGTGTGTGTACCTATGTGAGTGTGTGAGTGTGTGTGTGAGTGTGTGCCTGAGTATGTACCTATGTGTGCATGTGAGTGTGTGTGCGTGTGTGTGAGTGTGTGTGCATGAGTGTGTACTTGTGTGCCTGTGGCTGTGGTTGTGCATGTTAGTGTGTGTGTGCGTGTGAATGTATGAATGTTTTGTGCATGGAATGTATATGTGTGCGTGCATGTGCATTGTGTGTGTATGTGTGTGAGAGTATGTGTTCCTGTGGGTGCATGTGTATGTGAATGTGTGTGCATGTGATTATGTGAGTGTGTGTGTGTGTACCTATGTATTGCATGTGAGTGTGTATGTATGTATTGCATGTGAGTGTGTACGTATGTATTGCATGTGAGTGTGTGTGTGAGAGTATGTGTTCCTGTGGGTGCATGTGTATGTGAATGTGTGTGCATGTGATTATGTGAGTGGTGTGTGTGTGTGTGTGTGTATACCTATGTATTGCATGTGAGTGTGTATGTGAGAGTATATGTTCCTGTGGGTGCATGTGTATGTGAATGTGTGTGCATGTGATTATGTGAGGTGTGTGTGTGTGTGTGTGTGTACCTATGTATTGCATGTGAGTGTGTATGTGAGAGTATGTGTTCCTGTGGGTGCATGTGTATGTGAATGTGTGTGCATGTGATTATGTGAGTGTGTGTGTGTCTGTGTGTGTGTGTATACCTATGTATTGCATGTGAGTGTGTATGTGAGAGTATGTGTTCCTGTGGGTGCATGTGTATGTGAATGTGTGTGCATGTGATTATGTGAGTGTGTGTGTGTGTGTGTGTGTGTGTGTGTGTGTGTGTGTGTGTGTGTGTGAGAGAGAGCCTACGGGACCTCCTGAGACTGTGACCCAGCTCTGGTTCACAGGCGTGTTTGTTTACTCTTACTGTCATGGGTTGTTTCCCTTCAAAGATCTCAGCATACACAGTGGCAAAGCACCTGAGGCCACATGTCTTCACATGAACCGCAAGCCAGCAGCCTCTGTCAGGCTCAGAGCGTGAAGCTTGGAGACGGGGCTTCTGGGTACTGGGTCTGCCCCTCTGTGCCTGGCCCTCCTTCCTGCACGGATGTACCTGTCCCAGAGGAGGCCAGCAGCTTCCGTGCAGACAGGGAGAGGATGCAGCTTCTGATCCTCATTTCTTCTCCTCTTGGCTGCGGTTTCTTGGGCAGGGTTGAGTTGTCTGCTGAGGGATTTGGGGATGTGTACAGACACGTTTGGTCACGCTGTCTGAGGATGAGAGTTTCCTGCCAGCTCTCAGGTGGAGGCCAGAGGCACCACTCAGCACCCTGTATACACACACGGAATCACCCCAGCATGTTGAATGGCACGGGCTAAAATCTGTCACAATGCCTCCAACACCCACTGAGGAACTGGCCTAGCTGGGGCCTTGCTCTCCCAAGCATGGAACGTGGGCAGGCAATACAGACCCATCCTGAACTTGCTGGAAACCCAGTGCTCAGAAACATAAAAAAGATGCCTCCAGTGGCCTGTGGGCCTGTTTCTCTGAGAAACACAGGTCTAGAATGTCCCACCCCTGTGTTCAGAAGGTCCTTGTTTACCGAGCGCCTTAGTGAGCCTCTCTCCGCTGTCACCAACATGCCCCTAGCCCTCCAAGGCCAGAGACAAAGTCCAGAGACAGCAGGTCCCGGCCCATGGGATCTAGCCACAGGCCTGGTGGCCTGAGGGTCCATTAGGGTCTCTCACATCCCAGCCATGTCCCTGGGGAGGGAGTTCAACACCGTGTGGCCTCACCTGATAGATGCTCAGGGTGTGCAGTGGGGAAGGCCCTCCAGGAGGCCTGACTCAGACAGTTGATGTGATCGTCTGCCATGCCTTCTCAGAAGGAGGATTATAGGGGAGGGGAGAGGGTCTTACATCACAGGGACTCACAGAGCAACTAAGATATCATAAGGGGGACAACTAGGGGAAAGACATCTAGAAAGGTTTTCACTGGACCCATCCCAAGCCTGACCTGACACCCACCCATCTTTGCTAAGTGTGTGTGTGTGTGTGTGTGTGTGTGTGTGTGTGCGCGCGCGCGCGCGCGCGCGTGTATGGGGTAGGGGGTAGCTTCATGAAGGAAGAAATCTGGGAAAGAGAGACAGATGTCCCTCAGCATGCAAACATTCATTTGCCACCCCACCCCCCACAGAGAAAAAAGTCCTGAGTCCTGTAGAAGTCCCCGTGCATGCTGGAAGCCACCCACTTTGTGGAAGCTGAACACTTGCCATGGGATCCATGTGATGGTTTGGGTTTGGGGTCTTTCCCTAGACTGGTGTTGGACAGCCATGGTGTAACCCGTGGGCAGCTATAGTCTAACCCGTGGACAGCCACGGCGTAACCCGTGGATGGATGCCAGGTGCTCACCATGTGGCCTTAGGTATGAGAAGGCTTTTGCAGTCTGGACACAGTGGCCCATGCCTGCAGTCCCTACACCTGAGATGCAGAGGCACCGCCTCTAAGTCCCAGGCCAGCCTGGGCACGTGATGAGAGCACGCCTCAGAGCTACTACTGACAGACGGGAGGGACTCTGTGCTGGGTTGTTGCCGTGCTGGGGACTCCTGGGATCCCAGGCTCGTGGGAAGCGAGCGTGTTTTGCCGTCATGTCTGGGAGGTTAGGCGTGCTCTAAGTACTGTCGCCTCACCTGGGTTGTGTCACCTCGTCACCCCATTTCAAGTCAAGCATTGCTGCCACACGGGCCGTCTGGTGTCTGACGCTGACTGAGTTCAGGTTAATATCCCCAGCGAAGCTGGTCCTCTTCTGTGCCCTTCCTGACACAGCTTGTGTCTGAGGTGTCCTCTCTTCCCACAAACGGGGCATTTCCTGTCACGGACTCCCTTGCAGCTAGAACAGAAACCCCTGCCCCAGAGTGCTCACTATAAAGAAGCTGTGCCACACAGGCTGTGTGACAGACACTGAGGGCCAGGGCAGGTCCTAGGGAGAGAGCAGAGACAGCAGCAGAAACAGATTGGGCCCAGAGCAACACGAAAGCTCTGCGGTCTGGGCTGCGACTCCCAGCCTCAGTAGCACCCAGACATGTTTAAACTCCCACAAACCGTTTCAACTAGATAGGCCTGTGTTCTGGACCTCGGGGACCTCCCTTCACCTCTCGGGGCCCATTTCCTCGTCGGTGGTGGGGACAGGAGTGGCGCCTGCACCATCAGGTGCCCGGGATGACACCCCGCCCCCACCCCTCACCCCCGCCAGACCCCTCACAGAGCATTGGTCTTGCCACCTTCCTTACTTCTTGTGCCTGCAGTGGCAGAAGGACCATGCCATTTCTCTGGTCACAGGTCCCTGGTTATAACATGATGGCGTTGGCCCTAGTCATTAGCCCAGACCCATCCTCACTGGAACAGTCTGAAGGGAACCCAGCCTTTCCATGGCTGAGGTCAGATAGAAACATACAGGTCAGACTAGCACCTGTCCTACAATAGGGAGCCAAGGCAGGCTTGCCTTCCTGAGGCCTGGCCTGTCCCAGAGCTGCCAGAGCCCTGGGGTAAGAGCCCTGGGCAGCCACGCACAGGCCAAGGTTGCCAAGGGTTCTGAGCGTCACCTCTGAAGGTGCTTAGACCTGTCCACCTGACAAGTCTGAGGAGCCATCCTCCCTCAGAACAAGCTACTGTAATGACAAGTCTTGCCACCAGGTGGCCCACTAAGGGGCTCTAAGTTGGCCTTTGTTTTTGTTTTTTAATTTTTTTTTTTTTTTTTTTTTTTTTTTTTTTTTTGAGACAGGGTTTCTCTGTGGCTTTGGAGGCTGTCCTGGAACTAGCGCTGTAGACCAGGCTGGTCTCGAACTCACAGAGATCCACCTGCCTCTGCCTCCTCCCGAGTACTGGGACTAGAGGCGTGTGCCAATTTTAGTGCCCGGCCTTTGTTTTACTTAAAAGGACAAATGTGGGCTTTCCACCCTCAGAGACTATGGGAGTGTTGGCCACATAGTGTTGTTTTGACTCCAAAAATGACATTTTCTCCCTATCCTGCCAAGTCGTGCCTACAGCGTAACTCTATACACCCCGTGCCTGGCACAGTCAGGTGTTCAGAAGCCATGCGTGCATTCACTGTGGAGATGCACCACATCGTGAGTGACTTCAAAGACGCCCTTCTCTGTCCCCTAGAGTCACCACCTGTGGGTGCCTGCTCACTGCCATTGGCAAGCCAGTGCTCGGAAGTGGACATTACAGACGACAGACTCCACCAGCTGCCTCCTGCAAGGGGCCTGAGCTCTTGGCACAGAGCAGCTCCCTAAAGAAGAAACTGATGGACGGCACGGGAGTGAAAAGTCAGCCGGGCAGCTTCTCCCGTGTAGGAGGCCACAGCAAGGGCTGAGTTACCCCAAGCTGCTTCCTCAGAGACACACACACATGCACATGCACGCACACGTGTGCACACACACGCACACATACACACACTCACAATGCACACACACGTGCACACATACACACTCACACATGCACACACACACATACACACACTCACACATGCATATGCATGCACACACACTGCGTTCATGGGGTAGGGTGCACAGCTCAGAGCCAGTTTCAACCTCAGAGATTAGCTACCTCTTTTTAAAAAATTTATTCATGTATGTGAACATTCTACCTACATCCACACCTTTATGCCAGAAATGGGCACCACATTCCACTATAGATGGTTGTGAGCTACCATGTGGTTGCTGGGAATTGAACTCAGGACCTCTGGAAGAGCAGCCCTTGTTCTTAACTGCTGAGCCAGCTCTCCAGCCCTTCTTAGAGATGGTATGTCAGAGAATATCCATGTTCCCAGTTTCCACCCAGCTGTTCATGGCTTTGGACGCTTACCTTTGACTCAGATAGTTCTGGAATCTCCAGTTAGCTCTATGCCTTCTGCTGCTGCAAAATCTCCACAAGCCAGAGGAGGGGCCCCAGCCTGCATCATTTCTCTTTTCCAGCTAATGGTGAGCAATTGTGACTCTGTCTCGCATCCCTGGATTGTCTGGGATACATGCCCGACCAGCTGAGGACTCAGGCTGACTTCTGCTACTCATGGGGCCCGTGATTTCTGGGTGCACACACATCCCTGGAAGACACAACTAGGAAAGAGAAGAGGAGCTCTATTCTGACGGGCTGGTGGAGTCCTCCGCCTCTGTGAGGTAGGCACAGACGGAGCCTGCTTTGCAGATACGGAAACCAAGGCCCGGGGTCACTGACCCTGCAGGAGGCTAAGCTGAGGATGGAACTCCCAGACTGCTGGAGTGAGAGATTCACCCAGCCGCACCTGTGACACTGCCCAGGCCTGTTTGGGCATGGCTGCAGGTGTGGTGTGTGTGTGTGTGTGTGTGTGTGTGAGTGTGTATGTGAGTGAGTGTGTGAGTGTGTGTGAGTGTGTGTGAGTGTGTGTGAGTGTGTATGTGAGTGAGTGTGTGAGTGTGTGTGTGAGTGTGTATGTGAGAATGTGTGAGAGTGTGTGAGTGTGTGTGAGTGTGTATGTGAGTGTGTGTGAGTGTGTATGTGAGTGAGTGTGTGTGAGTGTGAGTGTGTATGTGAGTGTGTGTGAGTGTGTGAGTGTGTATGTGAGTGTGTGTGAGTGTGTATGTGAGTGAGTGTGTGTGAGTGTGTGTGAGTGTGTGTGTGAGTGTGTATGTGAGAGTGTGTGAGAGTGTGTGTGAGTGTGTATGTGAGTGAGTGTGTGAGTGTTGTGAGTGTGTATGTGAGTGTGTGTGAGTGTGTATGTGAGTGAGTGTGTGTGAGTGTGTATGTGAGTGTGTGTGAGTGTGTGTGTGAGTGTGTATGTGAGAGTGTGTGAGAGTGTGTGTGAGTGTGTATGTGAGTGAGTGTGTGAGTGTTGTGAGTGTGTATGTGAGTGTGTGTGAGTGTGTATGTGAGTGAGTGTGTGTGAGTGTGTGAGTGTGTATGTGAGTGAGTGTGTGAGTGTGTGAGTGTGTGAGTGTGTATGTGAGTGAGTGAGTGTGTATGTGAGTGAGTGTGTGAGTGAGTGTGTGAGTGTGTATGTGAGTGAGTGTGTGTGAGTGTGTATGTGAGTGAGTGTGAGTGTGTATGTGAGTGAGTGTGTGAGTGTGTGAGTGTGTGAGTGTGTGAGTGTGTGAGTGTGTATGTGAGTGAGTGTGTGAGTGTGTGTGTGAGTGTGTATGTGAGTGAGTGTGTGAGTGTGAGTGTTTGTGAGTGTGTGTGAGTGTGTGTGAGTGTGTATGTGGCATTTTGGTCTTTCTTGCTCCTGATGGGGTCACGGAGGGCAGCCTGTGTGGAGCAGGGACTTGTGAAGGTTATTGCCTGGTGATGGTTGTCCATGCTTACTGCTGTGTTTGTTGACCTGAGAAGTTGCCTTGGTCCCTGTGCTTTGTCACAGTGATAAGGTAAAGCAGCATCCATCAGCTCAGGCACTTTTAGGGACTAAGACAGTGCCTGGCCAAGGGCTTTTTTACTTACTTGTGATTGGCTCAACAAGCATTTCTCGTTAGCCAACACTCTTTGTGCCTCAGGATGAGTCCAGTGTGCTATGAACTGAAGATTATACAGACCCCATGATTTTTCTGTGAAAATATAATTCATATCAGTTTATTTTTTAAAAGGGGGGGCACCAGGGCTCAGAGGGTAAATGTGATTGCCACTAAGCCTGATGACCTGAGTTTCATCCTCAGTATTCACATGGTGGAAAGAGAGAAACTGGCTCCTAAAAGTTGTCCTCTGACCTCCACACACATGCCATCGTATGTATGCACACATGCACACACATACACTGAGGCACATACACAGAGGCACACACAGACACACACATATAGGCTCACACAGAAATGGATACACACACAGGCACACACATGCATGCACACACACAGGCACACACACACAGGCACACACACACAGGCACACACATAAGGCATGCACACACATAGGTACACACACAAGCACACACTTGCACACACATACATGCACACACACAGGCACACACACACATAGGCACACACACAGAGGCACACGCACAGGCACACACACGAATGTATACACACACAGAGGCACACGCATGCTTGCACACACACAGCAGGAGATTGTCTTACCTTTGATATCAGGTCACTGACTTAATCCTTTAGGAGCATTTTGCAAGACAGAGAGAACATTCTGTAGGCAGCGCTGGCCGTGGTGCCGGGGTTGCTGGGAACCTCTGTTCCACTTGGAGAGAGAGGCTGGACATTCTGCCCCAGCATCACACCTCTCACACACACACTGGGCCTTCTTGGTAAACTCATGGAGAGAGACAGACCCCAGCTGGAAATCTCAGCTGAGCAGCAACTTGCCGGTGACCTACGAGACTCCAAGAAGCCCCTACAAGCTTTAGCGCAGTGGTCTTCAGCCTTCCTAGTGCTGTGGCCCTTTAATGCAGTTCCAACATGAAACTTCCATTGCTACTGTTGTGAATCATGATGGAAATGTCTGCTCTGCAGGGTGCCTGATGTGCAACCATTCGAGTTTCAAGGGGTCTCACCCCACAGGTTGGAAACCACTGTATCAGAGGTACCCATGGCCAAGTCTCCAATGCACAGAGAGCAGAGGTCGGTCACAGAAACCATGTTGTCCCTAGGGAACACTTGGCAGTGCCTGGAGATGTGTTGGGTGGGGACTTCGGCATCTGGTGGGCAGAGGTCGCGTGTGCTGGCTTGTGCCTCAGCCGCACATTGAGCTGGCCCCAGATATCAGCAGGGGAGCCCTGTGTGGGGAGTGGGAGGTCCCTGTGCCAGCTCCTCGTGGACCCTCCCTGTCCTCTCCTGAACTGGGGACAGCAGAAGCGGGACACAAGTGAGTGTGAGCGCCTCAGCAGACGCTTGCCTGTAGACCTTTGGCCAATCCTGGTGTGCAAAAGCAAAGCGAAGGGGAACTGTGTGTTTCTGGGACTAATGTTCAAAACCAGCAGACAGCTGGAACCCTGGTGCAGCCAGCTCCTCTGCAGGGGGAGGAGCCAGACACCTGGGGAGGGCTTTTCTTTTTCCCAGCATGCCTCTTGGTGCCCGTGTCTTACCTGACCATTGTTTCACCCAGTAAAACATAACACATCATGTTTCTAGCCCTCTGGCTAGAGAAGAAAACAAGAGAAAAAAAAACCAAAACCAAATCCACAGGAAAGATGGACCTCTGGATGAGACACGCACCCATCCTTCCTCCTAGCTCTCAGACCTGCTCTCATTGAGCTTATACTGGATTATTTAATGGAAAGTCAGGCTTGATTCTGGACTTCAGCAAACGTGTCAGGGATAGAGAGCGGTTTGACAAGAGCCTCTTCTCCGGGGACAGTCAGACTCTGATGGGGCCATTCCACCCAGGTGATGCGTTGAAATGGGTGGCAGCTGGGAGGTGGGACTGCTTAACCCAGAGAGGTGGGCAGAAAGATGAGAAATATTAATAACTAGTGTTGCAACTTACTAGGAGGGATCTGGCTCTCCAAGGCTTGGTCTTTAGTCCCAAACCTTGGCCAACGTGTGGGAAGAGATTTCCCAATTGGAAAATGAGCCCATCCCCACTCCCGTTCGGCACTTGCCTTGAACCTGGGCACGGAGGGAGGGAGATGTTCCCAAGGTTCCAAAAAGTAAATCAGAGGTGAGACACGGCTGGGGACCTGGCAGGACTCACTCAGCGTCCTTATTATGGGAGGGTCCTAGCCCAGCCCATGATGGGGTCCATGGAAGGCTGCTGGCCTACTATGTGGCAAAAGATGCTTGGAACTTAGGATAGAAGGGACAGGGAGATGTTTGTCTTGTAAGAGGCAGCCTTTGAGAAGGAAAGGCTGGAGGTGAAGATGTCTTCTCTCTGGAAGTCACAGACGTGGAATGCCTGTCATCGCCGAGGCCATCAGGCACACCCTGGGGTGGTTTGATGGTGGTTGGGTGATTTTAGAAGGCTGGGACATGGTGCTCAGGGCATAGAAGTGAGAGTCTCACCCCAGCACCAGGGGCAAGCAGAAGCCACAGGGCAGGAACCTGGGAAGGAGGCAGAGCTAGACCAGATCAAGGACAAGCCTGGAGCCCAGGAATCAGGGAGTTCATTGAGGGCTTCGAGTGGTCACAGCCATGCGGAGACCCTCCAGGAGCTGCGTGAGTAGCTGGCTTATCCATTCCAAGGAAGAGAATATTATTGCCATTTCTGAGTACAGATGGACAAACGGAAGTGCAGGACATTGACGCTCCCCGCCCGAAGCTGATGACTGCACTGCAATCTAAGCTTTGTCAAAGCTTCACCCTGGTTTGAACAGTTCACCTTCAGGAGTCAGGATCCTGCCTCACTTCTAGTATTACATTTGAATTGACTGTACTTAACAACAAAAACTTCCTTTAAACAAAATCAGTTGTAAAACTAAGACAAAGGGGAAAAAAAAGGAAAGAAAATACAAACAAAATTGAATGCAGAAAACCCGATATGGGAAACGAACTCTTGCAAGATCGGGGAAAACTCTCGTTAAAATAACCTTTTAAAAATCTGGAGAAATAGAATGTGATTTTCTTATCTACTGGTTGGGTGAACATGGCAGCCACCGATGGCACCCAGAGCCAACAATGGTGTGGAAGAGAGTAGCGCTCCCCGAGTGAGTTGCTGACTGCCCAAGTGTTGCAGCAATAGCTTTGGAGGGCAGTTGGGCAATAACTGAGAAACAGCAGCAGGCAGATGCCTGTGCCCCGGTAAAACCATTCTAGGAATTTACCTGAGGGATCTGCAAACAAAGGGGTGTACCCGGTGATGTGGCTGGTAACCGCTCGGAGGCTGGGAACAACCAGTAAACCCCCACAAGAACAGAGATGAAAAGCAAGCCAGTTTTACGCACTGGCTCTCTACAGGTTTCCGGTAGAATGAATCAAACGGGACGATGGATAGATAACCTTTTAATTAGGAAGCTGAGCCAGTCTCGAGGGTTCGGCTCGGGCAATTTTCTCCATGTGTTCACACCTGTCTGTGTAGCCGCCGTCAGACACAGAAGGTCTCCAGCCCTGAGTAGTTCCTGTGTCCTGTGCAAGCCTTTCCTATCTACCACTAGGCTGCCTAGAGATCTGTTTTCTCAACATCCGGGGCTGTGGAATGCTCCTGTCTGTGTTTGAAACTCTCTGCTATTAAATTTATGTTTGGCATCTTTCACTTAGGGCCGAGGAGTTTTTTGTGCTCGCGTACACTGTTTGCAAACCAGAAATTGTTTATGCTTATCGCCCCTTGCTTGCAAGCCTCTGCGCCTGCTGTCCATCTCCCTGTTGGCCTCTTCGGTTTCACATGCGTGCTAATCAGTGCCCTCTAGTCCTGGACTCCACAAAGAAGAAACCCTTTGGCTCCAACCCTGCTGGGACGATGTGGCTCACTGGGGTCTGAGGGGTGGACCTCCTGGCCTCTCCTTGTCTTACGGAATCAAAGCTCTGTGCTTTCTCACACAGATTTTTTTTCCTGCATGAGTTCTGCGTATATGTGTAGGTGTTTGAGAAAATAAGCCAAGTTTTCCAAAGTGGCCCAATCAATCCGGTGAGGTCTCCTCACCAACCGTGGCGGGAGAGTCCCCACCCCCACCCCCCTTGTCCTGGTCATCAGTTCTTATGTCAGAAAGACAAATCTACGCCCCAGACTCCAGGCTAGCCAGGGCTACAGAGAGAAACCCTGTTTAAAAAAGTAAAACGTGAAAGTGAAGGGAGAGGGTTTGGTTTACAGTCCGTCTCCAGGGAAAGCATGGTGCTGGGGGTCCGAGGTGGCTGGTCACAGGGCATGCAGCAGGCAGGGGCGCCAGGCCATGAGGCATAAAGCCCAGTCCAGCGATGGACTTTCGCCAGTCCTGCAGTCAGCGTCTACAGTCAGCTGGAGGCAATTGTCCAAACACCTAAGCCTGTGGGGACATCCAAACTGCAGTACGTGGAAAGGCTGAGAATATTCGAACTCTGTGTGGCCAGCCTGCTTTGAATTTTATTTCACTAATTATTATTCGTGTGTGTGTGTGTGTGTGTGTGTGTGTGTGTGTGTGTGTGTGTGTGGTACACGTCTCTACAGCAGCACGTGTGTGGAGGTCAGAGGACAACTGTGGGGAGTCTTTTCTTCTCCCACTGTGATATCCAGGAGCTGGCTGGGTTCCTTGGGGCTTTTACCTGAGGCTCCATCTCACCGACAGCCCCCTCTCCTCCTTCCCCCACCCTGTCCCCCCTGCCCTGCCCCGTCCCCTTCCCCATCCGCCCCGCCCCCTCCTCCCTCCCCCACCCTCTTCCCCTCCGCCCCGCCCCCTCCTCCTTCCCCGGCTTTGCAGTACTGGGTTTGTGTTTCATAGCTGTCCTGTCCCTCTGACCTTGCACCAAAAGCAATAAGCACTTCCCCCCAGGGGCCCGACGAACCGTGTGCTCTGTCCGAAGCCTTCTCCATGGGATGACCAGGGAAGTGCTCTCCTTGTCCTTTGAGACTTCCTCAGCAGCATCCGAAGCCACCCTACTTTTGCAATCTCTCTCATAGGGTCCGTCCAGGAGCTCATGAGATCTCTGCACACGTCCTCTGCCTGCTCTGTAGTCCCCAGAGCACGCCACACTTCCCAGAAACATGGCAGTTAACCCTGCCCAAAGCATAGGAGTGTCCAAGAGCAACACCTGTCCACCCTGTCTCTGGATTTCTTGAGTTTGTGGCCTCGCAAAAATGCTGTGGCCCTGGAACACTCCTGAGTATCAGTCAAGCTCCAGCTGGTAACAGTCATCAAGACCCATTTCTGTCAATCAGTGATGGGGCGCTCGCCTTTTATCCCAGCACTCAGGAGGCAGAGGCAGGGGGATCTCTGTGAGTTCAACACAGTCAGGGCACACAGAGAACCCAGTCTCTGAAACCGTGGGGAGAACCCACTTCCTACATGGCCACTGCGCCTAGCCGCTTTGGGTCCTGGCTGGTAAAGTGTACCCTCATTCACGCCACAGTACCATGTGACAGCCCTACATGGAGGGACCAGCAAGGGCCTGAGGGTGTGATGGGCTGACCCCTGGGGCCACAGGGGGACTAGGGAAGGAAAGTGGCGTCACAAACAGAAGTGGGGCCTCCATAGGCAGAGGGATGGCAGCTTATGGAAAAAGCTGTCCCCTCCCCTCAGGGGAGACTCCTTCTGTCCTAGAACAGGTGTAGACGTGTGTGTGAGCACAGGGTTCACCGCCCCTTCTGCTACAGTGGCTTTGTTGCCCTGGCCAGCGGCTGCCTGTGTGGCCGCAGCTCAGAGGCACTTGCTGAAGCATATGGCTGGGAGCCTTGTTGCCGCTGCACAGTGGGGCAGGCTCTGTCCCTGGCTGTCACTCGGTGTTCACCCAGGCATAGCAGTCAAGTGAGAAACAGGCTCGTAGGTCTCTATCACATATACTCGTGGTTCGGTAATTCCAAAGAATCACTCCATTCAGTTCCAGCTTAAGCCGGGTGTTTTAACCCACTGGGTAGGTTTTTCAGACTCTAGCGTTGCTGACTATCCCTAGAGACGTTGTGCCGTAATAACCATAACTGCCCCTTCACCTTGACTCCCTGAAAACAAATAAATGGAAGGCACAGAGCCTGAGGGTGACGAGGGACGAGGAGGACACTCGGGTAGAGCTGGACCCTGGTGCCTAAGTGCACAGCTCTGAGCTGGGAGCTCAGAGAGGAGGGAGAAGGGGAGGCCTGCTCTTGAGCTGTGGCAACACCAGACAGCTACAAAGCTACTGAGCTCGCAGAGCCACAGCCAGTGTCCAGACCACCAGCCTGAAGTCTCTCAGCGTAGTAGACCCGGAGCCTGCCCTGTGACTGCCACCACTCAACACACAGCAGGAGCCATGGGACCTGTGACACCACTCTGTGGGAAAAATCTTTGCTGGCTCCAAGGTGGCCTTGCTCAGACTCAAGAGACTCCCTGAGCCTCCTCCCTCCCTCCCCGCGCCCAGGGCTTCCCTGTGTAGCCCTGGCTGTCCTGGGACTCACTCTATAGACCAGGCTGGCCTTGAACTCACAGATCCTCTGCCTCCCGAGTGCTGGGACTGTCCAGCTTTCTTACCTGTAAGACCAGGCAGTGGAAACTCAGCCACACCGCAAGGTTCCAAACAAAACTGTGCGTAGGAAAAG
The DNA here is from genome assembly GCA_030556225.1 of Cricetiscus sungorus. Classification (NCBI taxonomy): domain Eukaryota; kingdom Metazoa; phylum Chordata; class Mammalia; order Rodentia; family Cricetidae; genus Cricetiscus; species Cricetiscus sungorus. The sequence continues at coordinate 6,153,454 of JANBXA010000429.1, forward strand.
AATAACTTTAAAGCTCTAAATGCATCTTTGATGCAAACTGAAAACAAACATTTTATTAACATGAAAAGATGTCACTAAGGCTCAAGAAGGAATTTCAAACTAACATGCATGTGTGTTCATGCACAAATACACGGAGGCGCATGCACACACACCACATACAAGTACATACAGGCACAGTTGTACCTGTGAGCACACACAAAAGCATCAGAAATGCTAACATGAATTTACAAATAGGTGCAAAGCTGGTCAATGGTCACAAAGCCGTTTTATAATGGTTGCTGTCCCAGGACAAAGCTCATTTGCATTTCTATGGACAACCATTTGCATGTGGTCAATCAAGACAGACAATGAAAGCTTGGGTCCCTAGAATCAGATCCCAGAAGGTGCCTGGGCTCTCTTTATCCACCTCCCAACTCATCCCCAGAGTGTAACCAACTCAGCATCTTCCCGGGCTTGGTCGGCACCATCCCAGGGTTTTCTTGACCAGCGGTCGGCATCCTTCCCCAGCCCACCTGTATTTTAGAGTGTGTAGCCTTGCTCTGGTGACGCCATATGGTTTGGGGTTCTCTTGACTTAGGCTCTGGTTAGAGGACGTCTTGGGAGCCCCTAGTTCATGTGTCTGCTGGACTTGCTGTTGGCTTGAAAGACCCAAGCACAAACTGTGGCAGAGCCCCCCCCTCCATCCAACACACACAGACACACACACACTCATTCTTGTTTATGATTAAATCTGTTTCTCAAGGATTGGGCTATGCCCCACTTGTAACCTTAACTACAAATGGTTCTGTACTGGCCTGCCCAGCAATGGCAACTATGCCTTTGTCCCCAAAAGTTAATATGACCACTGGCCACCTTGTTTAACCCTGCCTATTTGCCTGCCAAGTCCCCCATTTGGAAATCCCCCATTCCTGACCTATAAAGACCCTTGTTGCACCCATCTCCAATGCTGATCTCCTGAACCCTGTCTTTGAGGGGAGACAGCCCGTGTACATAAATAAAAAAGCTTGATTGGGGCTGGAGAAATGGGTGGGTGGTTAGAATCATTGGCTGTTCCTCTAGAGGACACACATGACAGCTCACAACTGTAACTCCAGTTCCAGGGAATCCATGGCAACAGGCATGCACTTATGTAAGTGTGCAGTGTGCAGGCAAAATACCCTTACACATAATATTAAAAAAAAAAAAAAAAAAAAAAAAGCTGCTCTATTTTATTTGGCCACAACGATTTGGGTTGGTGGTCTCTGTCCTCCAATCTGTGGGATTAACACTTACTGTGACTCCTACCTGTGGGTGCCACCCACGCTTCTCCGCAGACTGTGGCTCTCATCAGCCTTCCTTCCACACTCACCCTGGAACTGGGCCCCAGGGCCTTTCCACAGGCTTCCTTCTGCCTGGAAAGTTCTGCTTCCAGCTCCTGTGCATCCAGCTGCCACTGCCTTGTGTTTCTTCTTCCTGATGCTCCCTGTCGTGTATTCATGGCTGTCTCCCTGTCCCACCTCTCTCCAGAGCAGCCACAGCAGCTTTCCCTCCCGCGGTGTCATCTCTTCTCAGACTAGCACATTGCAGAGCTGTCAGCTGCACCAGTGAGTGTGTTCATACCGCTTGTCATCTTGGGCTGCTGCACCAATCACCTGCATGCTGACATGTCTGTGTGTCTGAACGTCCTTGCTACCTCACTGCCACAACAGAGCTGCGCGATGCTCACCTGGAATCCCACGCCCTAATGCACTTGCTTCCTGCTCCCCAAGGAAAAGATTTCAGACCTTAACAGTCTTCATGTTTGTTTCTGAGCTTTAGGGAATCGGGCGGGGCCTCTGATCACCTGTCCCCATGCTCATCAAAGACCTGAGGGAAGAATGATTTTAAAGAGGAAAGACACTTTTGGCTCAGGGGTTTGAAGGATTTGGTTATCACTCACTTGACTAGCTTGCTTTCTGGTTGGTGTGTGCAGCGACAGTATCATAGCAGCCTCAAGCAGGACCAGCGCCAGGCACGGGAAAGAGAGCCTGGGGATGAGGCACACCCCCAGGGACCTACTTCCCACAACCAGACTCCACTGGTCCAGTATGAACACATGAGATTAATCACGGATGATGGTAGCACCCTCTTCATCTAGTCACCTCCATAAGTGCCACCAGGTAGGGACCAAGGCTGTGGGGACATTTCATACCCAAAGTGTAGCACTGTTGTCTTGGGATTCAAGAGTAAAGAGTTTCACCACAGCCTTAAGCCCCCTGCAACCAGCCCAGCCCAAAGCACACTGCATCTAGGCTCTCCATCACATCCCACTCTCTCCTGCCCCAGGGCCTTTGCACAGCTACAGCCAGCCTAAACTTCTCTCCCTGCTGTGTGTGTGTGTGTGTGTGTGAGAGAGAGACAGAGAGAGACAGAGAGAGACAGAGACAGAGAGTCAGAGAGACAGAGAGACAGAGAGACAGAGACAGAGACAGAGAGAGGAGACTTGCAGTACCCTCTTATATCTCATCAACTTCCTTTTCCTGTACGGAAGGAGCCTTGGGAAGGCAGGAACAAGGGTGTATCTTAATCTTGTCCTCGGGTGTGGCCTAGAAACTTCCCCAGAAGAGGCCCTTCGGGGGAAATGAAATGTTACACCAAAGAGGCTTGCTTACCTTGGGGGTGGAAAGAGGCTCCAAGCTTGAGAGTGCTCGCTGCTCTTGCAGAAGATGAGACGTCTGTTCCTGGATTCACAGCTCCATGTGATCTGATTTCCTGGCCTCTGTGGGCACCTGCATGCACTCTCATTCGGGCATGCGTATGCACACACATGTGTACACACACATAAATCATCAATAAAAGAATAAACCTATCTTTTAGAGACTTTGTTTTACACTTAGTGCCAACAAACGTTCACTAGGAAAGTTGTTGCAATTCTCATGATTTTTAAAAATTATTACTATGGACATGGAGGGGAATGTCTACACCATAGTACAGCCAAGGGAAAGGGGCAGACCTCTGTTTCCCTCCACTGTAATTTCAATTCTTTCTTAAGAAAGAATAACCCAGAAAGGAAGGAAGGAAGGAAGGAAGGAGGGAAGGAAGGGAGGGAGGGAGGGAGGGAGGGAGGAGGAAGGAAGGAGGGAAGGAAGGAGGGAAGGAAGGAGGGAAGGAAGGAAGAAAAAAAGAAAGAAAGGAAGGAAGGAAGGAAGGAAGGAAGGAAGGAAGGAAGGAAGAAAGACGTTAGCAGAGATCTCCAAGAAGAGGCTGGCGGTCCTACCCCTGAGCAAGGTCCCAGTCTCCTGTAAGAGACTTTGATAGAGTCCTGGATGGGCCATCCGAACAGGTGTGTACATGTGGAGAGTGGGTCCATCCCAGCCAGGGTGGGGTACCTATGTGCACGCTCATCTGTTGCTTCTCCATGGCCTGCCCAGTGGCTCCCCTCATAGTTGGCTCCAGATCCCGTCGGGTTGACAACCAAGGCTGATACTTGAGTCATGCTTTGGTCCAGCCTATCCCCTCTGTATATGCTGACTGCTCATTTATTTGTTACTGAGTCTGTGGTCCAGTGTATCCACACTGTATATGCTGACTGCCCACTGGTTACTGAGTCTGTCTATTTTCAAACCAACTGCCTGGTATGTTTTGCTTGTGTTGTAAGTTCAGCTGTGTACCAGCCCCTTTGAGGATGTGCTGAAGTCCCCCACCCTAAATGTGTGTGTTAGTCAAGGTTCTTCGGAAGATTGGGTGAACGTGTGCTACAGCAGGGGAATTATTGGATTGGCTCTCATGCGCTGTGGTCTTGGTTGTCTGGCTGACTGCTTGCTGGACAATCTGAGAACTCAGGGGCTGTCTGGTCTACGAGGCTGAGTGCCTCAGACTCCCAATCTGGAGCCAAAGGCCTGGATGATTCTTGGAGAGCCGCTGTCCCCTTCTGTCCATGTTGATACCCCCCCCAAAGGTGAGTTCTGCTGTCAGCCAAGGATACAGCTACAGTGGAGGATGCACTTACCTACCTACAAGGTGGGAGGATCGTAGAGTTTGAGGCTCACCTCTGCTCCCTCTACCCGCAGACTCAGTGGCAACTGGACAAGTTACAGAGTTGCCCCTGAGGCTTGCCACTTCTGAGGTTGGTAAGCAAGGACTGTCACCAGGCCAGGCCAGCAGTTTCCTGCCAAAGCATCTGCAATGCCTGGTTGCCCTACCAGCGTCTCCACAAACACTACCAGAGGCCTGCGTGCAATTCACACTTGCAGCCTCCCTCGTGCCTGTCGGCCGCAGCAGTGGTTAGGACCTGAAAGTTAGCTTACTGAACAGCTGACAACAAATAGCAGAAACAGCGTCATTCCCAGGAATGCAGTGTCCTCGGATGCCAGGGCTAGCTCTAGCCAAGTCCCACTCAGCCCCTCCATCTCACTTCTATGGACTTGACGACAAGTCACTCTCTTCCCTGATGTTCCGTTTCCCCTTCCCTCACGTTGGGCCATTGGTGTGTGAGGACCAGTCCAGCCCACTGCAAACATCAGGACGGGCAGGACCCCTGCTCTGCCTCTGCACAGAACAGCACCCAGTGAGGAATCGTCGCAAGGTGAGTGCCCAATCCCTGGCAAGCCTTCCTTCCACAGCTCAGCATTTCCCAAGGGGACACAGAACTGAGACCTGGAGGGAAGACTAGGATGCAGAGGAGGGTAGGGAGGGGTGGTAAAGCTGACCCGCAGCTAAGACATAACCTGCAGATGAAATAATAGTCCCTGCCCTGCCAAGCCTCGAGCCAGTGACAGGTGAACATGGCACCTCAATGGTTTTTGGTGTGTTTGAGATAGAGCCCAGGTTTACAGCTCAAACAGACTTCAAACTCATTACCCTCCTGCCTCAGCCTCCAAGTGCTGGGATTACTAACACTATCCCGGGCTCTGCATTGCGTCCATAGGATCTGACTGCCAAGCGGTCCCCCATGTCCAGCTGGAGTCCGGCTCCCTCCCTTCCTGCCATCCGAGGGTACTGAGAAGGGGATGGGTGCTAGGGCTTTGGGCTGTGCGGGAATGTTCCATGGCTTCCCAGCAGGGCTGGAGGTAGACATGCAGCGTAAGAAGCTGTGACCTCGGGCCAGGCCCTTGACCTCCTTTTGCCTCAGTCTCCACATTGGAAACTGAGTGAAGGGTGCTGCTAGGGTACGTAATTACCATTTATTAACCCCAGGCCTGGAGCCAGTGCGGTGAAAGTCTCCAGCGAGGGCTGTGTGTTTTATTGTCATAATCACTATGGGCTTAGGAGGAAATTCAAAGAGGTATTTTATTACCCAAATTATAGAAGTTTCTCTGCTCAGGAGGGATTATCCCAGGGTAATTAGGGCAGACAGGGTCCTGATGAGAGGCTCTCTGCCTGCTAAGGCTGCATGCTTACCTTCAGGAGGTCACCCACCCCCTGAGTTGTATCTCTGATGGGTCACTGGGACACAAGGAAGAGGCCCCGCGAGACTGAACACTGGGCCACACAGCAAATGAGCCAGCGAGAGCTTGGGCATTGTTAGCTTCCTGGACATAAGCATGTTCGGGCACCTTTGGGAGACTGTGAGAGGATCCCAGTGTAGGGAGGGGGTCCGGACAAGAGGCACTCCCTCCCAGGATTCCTCTAACTCCCATGGAGTAATGGCACAGCTCTCCACCCATGGTCTGGAACTCTCAATTGCCCTTGGACCAGCAGAGAGCGGCAGGGTGGTGACTGCATCCCCAACCCAGTTGACTTCAGCCTTTGCATGCTGGTCAGGCAAGCGTGTGTTACATTGACGAATGAAAGCCTGTTTCTCTCAGGTCACAGGCCTAGAAGGACATGGCTACAGGGACCATTTTGGCAGTTCAGTAGAACTGATGCCTGGAGTTTTCTGGGCGGGGATGGAAGGTCCCAGAGCAGGAAGAAGCGCTAATGCCTTCAGCTGCCTCTGTTGGAAAAGCAAATGTTTCCCTGGAATTGGCCTCAGGGCCTTTGCACACACATCCCTGAAACTGCCTGTCCTTCCCCTGCTCCTGGCTTTGGAGCTGCGCTTTGCAGAGGCCCCTGGACTCAGGGCTCAGTACTACTAACTTGCACAGATCTTTGACATCCTGTGGTCCCTGAGGACCAGAAGGCCTGTGGGGAAAGGGACTTGTGCCCATTGGCGCCCCATTCACGGTGTGCTCAGCATGTAGTAGGGGCAGAGTTTTGATAGCCACAAGCAAAGCTTGGTTGTACAACAGTCCTTCCGGAAGCAGCCCTCAGTTTCCCTGGGGTGATCATATATGGGGCCTTGCTTTGATGACAAACTAGAGGCCCAGTTAGGTGGCATCCTGAAGTCCCTGGGAGCCAGCATGCCACTCAGGCTCCCAGGGAGGGAAATGACTGACAGGGGCTGACATCTGCTGAGGTGTCCAGCCAGACCCCTGAGCCTGTTCTTTCCCTTGCTCTTGAAGATGGCCATCAGGCCCAGCTATGGGAAGGGCTTAACAGGGCAGACCACGCCCCTTCTGGCTGTTGGCCACATTCCCACAGTCATCAACAATGATGTGCTGGTCCTGCTGTGCTGGCCTGGCTGGGCACTGGGATGGCCTGCTAAGGGCCACGTGCACAGAGCTCACGGGCCGCCTGCATAGGCACAGGTGGAGGGAGTAGATGGAAACTGTGCCTCTGGGCTGAGGACAGTGGGTGTGTAGCCACATCAGGGCTGGCAGAGCAGAGATGCCCATGTCTTTCCCCCATGCCCTTCCCTGCCACGCTGCACCCATGCCCTTACCCCACTCCTGTGGGGCCCCAGTGCTCCTACCCACAGTGCTCCCAGTCTGTCTCTGGGAGGTGGGGTCTGACACTTCTCTGGCAACCATTTGCTGGCTTTAGCTCAGAGAAGAAAGCCAGCGTCACAAGGCACCCGTCGTGAGCCTCAGCCCTCCCTCCTCACTGAGGCCCTCCAGACACCAAGCTACCTGGAGAGGGCTCAACTCTGCAGTGGGGAGGAGCAGAAGTGGGCCAAAGTGCAGGGACCTGGACCACAGCTGAGCACATTGTGGAATCTGATGAGTGTCTGCCTGCTCTTCCTTCTGAGTTCCTGGGCATAGGGGAGAGGGCAGGGGGCACCGAGGCAGCACCCTGCCCCACCTCCCAGCCCAACGTGGGGGTCCTCCTGCCTCCCAGACATCATGGGCCACCTCTAGAGTCTCCTCCGAACCCAAACTGCATTTAGGGCCTCTCTGCTGAAGACAGCGTGTACCCTGCAATGCCTGGCTGTGTTCTTGCTGCCCGCAGGGGCTGGGTGCATCCGCTTGAGGGAGAAGCATCCTACAACCTCCCATTCCTGGTCTCAGCCAGCCCAGCCTGGTCTTCCTAAACCTGCGGAGATCATTTAAGGAAGTGCTGGAGGCTGCCTTGGCTGCACCCGTCCACTTGGGCCAGAAGAGGGCAGCGTTTCCCCGCCAGGGAAAGTCTGATGGCCGGCTGTGTGTGCTCAGGGGTAGCTGGGGTGGGGAGCTGTCCCAAGGTTCTCTGTTTCTTGGGATGGAGTGGCTTTGCCAGGTCTCCCGCAGGTGGGAGAGGACACAGGACTCCCGTCCGTCCGAGGCGCAGGGCCTCCGAGAATAACGGTAAAATTGAGTCTTCGTGTGTCCCTGTGGCCAGTCAACAAATGTGCAAATAAGAACAGGAAAACCAGGGCTAGGGAGATGCTCAGCAGGAAAATCCCGGCCCACAGGCGTGAGGACCTGAGTCTGATCCCAGGCACCAGGACCTATTCCTGTCATCTCAGCTCCGGGGCTTCGGGGCCAGGCAAGAACATCGCTGGGCCTTGCTGGCTTCCGGGAATTCCACGTTCAGCGAGAGACCCTGTCTCAAAAACAGCAACAGGAGTAAACCCCGGGAAGGCCCTGTGGCTGGGGCATCAGGCTCGGGACCCAAGCGGATTTCGCTCCTCCACGCAGGAACTCTGGGATTGTGCAGACAGCTGGGACGGCGGATTTTCCCACACAACTGGCATTGAAAGGGGTTCCAGGCCCGGGGTGTGGCTGAGCAAGGCAACCTCTCCCAGGCTCACCACTGAGACTGCAGCACCGGCTCAGGTCGGCCCGGTAGGGTGAAGTCCCAGGCATGGAACATGCTTTTTCCAGGGTGCCATTAAACCCAGCACCCCACCACACTGCCAACAGCATAAATGATGTCGTCTATTCATTCGGCTTTTCCTGATAAATGAGACAGGTGGAGCTTGTTTTCCAAAAGCAGCCCCTTGGTCCACTGCTCTCCATGCCCTCAGGTTGAGAACGGGTGGATTAGTGGTTTGTCACAGTGACCAAGTTGCCGCCATCATTATCGTCGAAGGAAGCAATTTCTTAGGAATCAACCCCTTTCTGTCCCTAAACTGCTAATCAATGCATAGCCGTGTGCATAGCTTACAGACAATCCTGATGATCCATTCATTCTGCCCAAGGAGCTCCTTCTTGTCAGAGGAGTGGGGATCCAGGAGGTCACGGCCAAGGCATGAGGAAGACGGAAATGGGGAGACTCTTCAGCCTCGCCCATCCCTGGGATCCAGATCTGGTCACATTTGAGGACTAAGGGCCAAGGTCACCTGTCCTTTAGGATTGCAGATTCCTAAGCCCCCCTCCCCTGTCAGGGGTCTCTGGTCCTAATCTCATGCCTGGGCAGTGGTCACCCTATGGGTGGGGCTCACCTTCCCAAGCAGACTCCTCCCTCTATGTTTGTGCAAGACACTTTGAATCCTGGGAAATCCAGAGAAAGCCGTAGCCTCACTCCTGCCTTCCAGCAGTCCGGTTCCAGTTTCCAAAGATACAGGCGCCTCCAGGAACCCCACAAAGATGATGTCACTAGACCTGAGCATCGAGGCTGCCTGGGTGGGAACAGCAGCCCTGCTCTCAGTCAGTGTGGTCACATTTGGAAACACCTGTGGGTCATTTCCTGAAGCCTGAGCCGGCGTTCCTGCGAACCCTGCAAACCACAGGGACTGACTCTGGACCTCAAGCTGGAAGCTCTGATTTCTGGGCATTTTCCCCTAAGCCCCATCCCCCAAGTGCAGCCAGCCCTCCCCCTCGCCCAGCAGCCTTGCCCAGCAGTGGCACAGGCACAGAACCCTTGGCACACTCAAAGTCTCATTTCTAGCCTTGAAAGAGTTGGCCTTCTCGGCCCGCTGAGCCCGTGGGAGCGTTCTGAAAAGGAAGCCAATGTCTCATGAATTTGCCATCATTAGTACTATTATTCCCTTTTTATTCTCAGCTGACGGGAGTTGGGGAGGCCCTGGCTGGCTCCAGGGGGTTGCTGTCTGTGTGGCCCACAGAGGCTGGGCATGGGGACAGACCCAGGCTTCCAGGGACCATGTTCCCATGGCTTTATTTCTTCAGTAGTGATGGGGCTCATTCCCGTTCAAACCAGGGCTGCCCTCTCTCCATCTTCTAAGTCTGGTCAAACACTTGGAAGGAGGACGATGCTGGTGTCATAAGGGGGGGTCAGTATTTCAATTTGCCTGTGTCCCAGGGGAGGGCTGGCTCCTGGGCAGCAGTGTGAGGGGGCAGTGAAGTTAGGGTTAAAGGTTCTGGAAGGAGGAGACCTTACTGGTACTTTAGCTGTGGCAGTATGCAATGTGCCCCCAGAGCACACACAGAGCCAGAGACTCAGTACCGAGGCCGGGACAGGTTGCCGGCCAGTTTGATGGAGTGGAGAGGGTAAGCCCAGAAGGTGGATGGCCTTGGGGACAGGAGTCTCCATTCAAATCCCAGCAAGATGGCAGTGGCAGGTGACCAGACCTCCTGGAAATGTGCACCCATAACCCCCTGGGACTGAATCACTGGGCCCTCAGTTCCCTGAGGACAGGTGCCTTGTATTTCCTCCTCTTTTATCCCCAGAGGCTTAGCCTGAGCCCGGCCTGCAGCAGGCTCTCTTGAGCAGTATGTGGGACTATGCACAGACCCCAGGGTTCTGCCTGGTGGCTGTGACCCACCAAGGTCCGGGCAGGGAGCTCATCAGAATCAGGGTTCCCTGGCTCTCACATGCCTTCCTCTCGCCCCTAGCCCCTAGCGCTGTCCTGTATGTCATGTCAGGGAGAGCCTTGCTAAATGCTTCCAAATGCACGGGTTTGTCTCTCTCTCCAACCTGCTAAGTGTTGAGCGGAAGATTTGGTGTCTTCATGCGTGTTCCTTGCCTACACCAGGACCTCCGAGGGTGGGGATGTGTGGAGTATCAGAAGTGCTAAACTACTTCACATAAGGCACATTTCTCCTGAAGACAGCACCTCCCCTCCACCCGGCCTCCGGGGGCTCTCCGAGGAGGGTGATACAGTAATAGAAGCAGCATGGGGGGGGGTGCAACCCTCAGTGCGCCTGGGGGCACGGCTGGGAACTCACTCAGCATTGCTACCTGGGCATCTGTGTGCCCCATCTTCATAGCCAAAAGGAGTTTAACCAGCACTGCTTTACCGGATTTGTGGAGCCGGATTCGAACCCTAGGCCTTGTGAGTGCTAGGCAAAGGCTCTACTGCTGAACTAACTACACGCCCATCCCAATACTGCCCTTTTGAATAATCAAGAGCTCCAGGTAGGGAGGGGGAAAGGTAGAGGAAGGATGTGTCAAGTAGGCTGGATAGAAAATGTATGCTCTCTAGGGGCCAGTGAGTGGTAAAGGGGCTTGCTGCCAGGCCTGAGGATCTGAGTTCGATCCCCAGGATGAACATGATGGAAGGAGAGAGGCAACTCCCACAAGCTGCCCTCTGACCGCCACACTCATGCTATGGCACATGCGAGCCTCCTCCCAAATAAAAAGGAATAGAACACAAAAACAGAAATGAAAACCAACGCCCCCCAAGTTAATAAGGAAGGACGCGAACAGACCCCTCAGACCGCACCCTGAGCAAGCTGCTGGTGGTCACAGCCAGGCTGGGACCCGGGCTATCTACAAACGCCATCGTCCTACAGAGGTAATTATGGGGATGGACAAAGATATGTGTTTAAGGATATTCACCAGATACTATATTATCAGGAAATGGATACAACTCAATGTCCAGACAGGGAGCCCTGGACACCTGCAAGCCATTAAAAATCATGTATTAAATGTAATTCCCTGGAAAATGCGGAGACCAAGACAGACTGACTGACTGGAAATGTGGGTGACTTTTATTTCCTCCCTGTATGATCCGTCTCTAATTTCCTTTAATGAAAGAATTTACTTAGTAATCAGAAAATAAAAACACCAGTTGTTTTATTTTTAAAGTAATGCCGCAGGCTGTGTGGTTTTAGCGTTAACATTTATTTATGTAGAATTTATTTAAGAAAGCATGGACCACTCCTGGTGGCCGGCGGCTGGCGGCCTTTGGCAAATTGTTCAGTGTTCTGAACTCTTGGTTTCATCAGCAGCAGACTGTAAAGCCTCCATGAGTGTTTTGAGCGTGTCTGTGTACCGTGTGCCGTGTCTGTGCCTGTGTAACGTGATCCAGTCCTCAGTCCTCCGAGGAGCCTGAGCGCGGCGCTGGCTTAGATGCCGCCACAGTTGTCACTGCAGCTGTGTCTTTGGGGAAAGAGACAGGAGCGCTGAGTCTGGTCTGGGCTTAGGTCGCCAGGGCGCGTACATCCCAGTCTGGGGCAGGGGTCGGGGCGGGCTGAGTTGACCCAAGGATGGGTCATGCAATAGCTGTGAAGAGCTTTCACAGAAGACCTAAGGACCGGACTCCGAGAAGCAGGCTGGAGGAAACAGAGGATGAGGCCTGAGAGGAGGGAGGGAGCAAATAGGGCTAGATGGCCCTGCCTCACAGGGCTCCATCAGACCCGTGGGTGCCCTGCCTCGAGCTGCTTACCCGCTCTATCAACCAGGCTGTCATGGGGAAGGACACACCTTGTTCCTGGTGCCCACCCATCCTACCTCTACCCCTGGCTACCCAGGGACTACCAGGGACAAGTGCGGTACCAGGGACAAGTGATAGGAAGTGTGGGCCACACCATCAGGTGCCCCCAGCGGGGTAGCCCTGGGCCTGAGGGAAGGGGCTGATCCGGCCGGGCTGGGTTGGGGCTGCTCCAGGACTGGTTAGGAGCTGTGTACAAAGGAAGCATCGAGCGGTCCCAAGTTCCAGGGATAGACAGACACAGTGGCCCAGGGATAGACAGACAGACACAGTGGCCCAGGGAAGCCACTGACAACCCTCAGAACACATCTGATAGAAATCATAACTAGAAAGTATAATCTTGAAGAGGCTGGTGGAGAGAGACGGAGAGGGGTGGGGAGAGTGCAGGGGTGCAGACACAATTCACTAATGCTGCTCACCCTCTACGCCCTACAGCCTGCTGGGCTCCTCACGTCTCCTATTTATCACTGGTCTTTCCTCAAACCTGGAGATAATCCGTTTGGCTCAACTGGCTGGTCAGGAAGCTCTAGGGACCCCCATGTCTCCGTCTCCCCAGAGTTAAGATTATAGGCAGGCTTGGCACTGTTGGAAGAGTAAGGGATAGCCCTGGGTGGTCTGGAGCTCACGACGTAACTTACACTGACCTCGAACCCCGGATCCTCCTGCCTACGCTCCGTTGGTTTCTGTGGTGCTGGGTAAGAACTCTACCCGCTGAGCCACACCCCCAGCTCCAAGGAAACAATCGTACACATGCACACACCCTCCAGCTGACCATCAGAAGACCAAAGTGTGGATAAGGAGACCGAGGCCCAGGGAGGCCACGGAATCACAGTGCCAGCAAGCCCCCCAGACTGCTTTGGTTCAAAGGTCAATCATGAAGACTTTATTCCGAGTTGTCTAATCACATCACAGGTGACTCGGGGGCTCAGTCTAGTGAGTAGATTGCAGGACGTGACCCACGGACGGGCGCACCGCAGGGAAGGGAGAAGTCACGTATGGGGCACACTGATGTCTCCCTTCATTCGCTTTGTGTGCATTGCCTCTTTTTCTCTTTCTTTCCTTGCTTTTCTTTTTTGACAAAGAAGCTCCCATAATTAAACAATAAAGAAGGAGCAAAGGAGATGTAAGGACATCTTTGAACATTTCTCAGTGTTGAAAAGGCAGACTAGCAGCCTGATCCCCTGGAATGTCAACAAATTATCTCCTTCCTGCTGCTAAGAGAGAGGGACCCAGAATGCCGTTTTTTTTACTTATATATAAAATATTCTCCAAGCCCCTCTTGGCTGGGTGATCCGGTTGGACAGAGGCCTGGGGTGGCCCCTGGGGCTGTTTCTAGAACAATGTTAGGCAGGTGTCTGTAGGAAACTAAAGTGTATGAGTGTGTTTGTGTGTGTGTGGGGGGTGTTCTAGAAGGGGAAGGACCCCTAGCCTGCCTGCTTCCTTTCCCAAGCTCCTCAGAGAGGGTCCCTCGCCCTTCTCTGCCTTGTGGCCATCTGCCCCTCGGGCTTACATGGGGTTACTGGAGCATAAATGTTTTGTGAGTCATCGGAGGGAGAATCCACGGTTCTTCCCTGGCCACAGCCTGGCCCAGATCCCAGATACGGGGGACCTGAACCCTCGGTCTAGCTCCCTGTTCCTCCCTTGGAAGCCCAAGCTCCACCTGGTCCAGGAACTCCGAGGCACCAAAGACAGTTTTTCTCCAAGCCAAGTTGTCCTGGGGGATTGCAAACTTGCTAATCAATGCAAGAAGACGCAGAGGCTGCTATGGCTGGCTGAGGAGAGGCTCCCTGTCCACCCCCTGCGCAGTACCCCATTTAGCAGCCATCCCTAAGCCAGCATTTGTAAAAGCCGCTTGTTCGGGCCTGACCTTCCCCCTTTATGTAAAGTGATATTGCACGCTTGGCCGACCTCAGCAAGCGGCTGACATATGTCGTCAGCTGGGCGCTGCCGCCCCTCTATTAAGATGGTTCTGGAAGCATATGTGGGAATAGTCCTGCCCTGGAGACTGGAGGGAAGGAGCAGGAACGCAGGCAATTAGGGCAGTCTGCCCCAGTGCCAGCGCTGCTGCGCGCGAGGAAATTCAGGGCCGCATCTGACCGGCATGGAAACAATTAGGGTCAGCAAATAAGCGTGGAAAAAGAAACTCTAAAACATGGGAACTCCGCCCCCACTCCTGCTGGGGGTGGGAGCTGCATCTGCCCCGCCCCCACCCCTGCTGCTGGGTAATAACTTCCCTCCGCAATTTCCTGGAGGAAGTGGTCCCAGTGATCGGCTGTGATAAAGTGATCCAGGTGAACCTACGCTTCCAATCTGAAGCCTTTTTCCTTCCCAGGCCAATCTCATGATTAACGGGGGTCAGCCACTTCAGGCAGAGCCCTTCCGGAACAGAAATCCATCCCGAGAGCCTCTCCTTTGTCCGGGATGTAGCGGCGCGGTGCAAGGGACCCTGGAATGGAGATGTGGAACGCGTGGTACTCCTCAAGGGTGAGACCTGCAGCTTCCCAGCTCCTGTCACCCTGCTAGTCACAGTAGAACAATACTCTCCCCTTCCAAAGCACCTTCTAGAAGTTCATGACCTGCACCATCCCTACCGTAGCTGCCAGCTGCTAGGGCTCCTACTTGAGCTGGGAACACAGAGCTACTTGAGCAAGTCAGTAGCTGATCCACGAGCCAGACGTTTGTTGACAATACTCGGGACAACTTGGGGGTGGGAATCTGAGAGTTTTGACTGTGAATTTTATGAAACTCAGAGACCAAATCGTCCTCTGCAAAAGTGTCTGCCTACGCAGAGATGTGCTGAAAATAAGCACTCATCCGGAATGCAAAGGGCTTAGTTAGAACAAGACATCAAACGCCCCACGGATGATTTTTAGCTTGATTAGCTTGTCAAAATGGTAACACTCAAGACAGGCACAGAGAGCTAAAGCAATCAGACTTTTAAAGCCAAGGACACCTGGCTTTGTTACCCAACAGCAAGCGTAGGCTTAACACCCTAGAATCACACGCTAAATAAATGGCAAAAACTGGGGGCTGGGGGAGATGGCTCATTCATTGAGGGCACTTGCAGCTCTTGCAGAGGACTGGAGTTTGGGTCTGAGCTCCTCCCACACTAGGTGGCTCACAAACACCTGTAATTCCGGTCCGGGGTCCCATGATCTCTGTATGTACACATGCACATGTGAAACATGCATTTTTAACAACCTTTGTTCTGAGTGTCCAAGATAGCAAATTTGGCATTACATATTTTAATTTTATTCTCGTGTGTGTGTGTGTGTGTGTGTGTGTGTGTGTGTGTGTAATGTGATGTATGTGTGATGTGTGGTCTGTGTCTGTGTGATGTCCGGTGTCTGTGTGGTGTGTGTAATGTGTGTATATGTGTGGTGTGGTGTGTGTGGTATGTATGGGGTGGTGTGTGTGTGTGTGTGTGTGTGTGTGTGTGTGTGTGTGTGTAATGTGATGTATGTGTGGTGTGTGGTCTGTGTCTATGTGATGTCTGGTGTCTGTGTGGTGTGTGTAATATGTGTATATGTGTGGTGTAGTGTGTGTGGTATGTATGGGGTGTGGTGGGGTGTGTGGTGTGTGTGTGTGTGTGTGTGTAATGTGATGTATTGTGGTGTGTGGTCTGTGTCTGTGTGATGTCTGGTGTCTGTGTGGTGTGTGTAATGTGTGTATATGTGTGGTGTGGTGTGTGTGGTGTGTATGGGGTGTGGTGGTGTTTGTGTGTGTGTCTGTGTGGTGTGTGGTGTGTGAGTGTATGTAGGGTGAGTGTGGGGGAGTGAGTATGTGTGTGTGGTGAGTGTATATGTGGTGTGCATGTATGTGGTACGTGTGTCGTGAGTGTGTGTATGTGGGTGAGTGTTTGTGCATGGTGTGTGTTCCACCAACTTTGAAAATGGCGATGAGGGGACAATGTCATCTTTTCCGCCCACTCTGTCAGGGCAGGTCTTTCGCACTGCTTCTTTCGTGCACTGCACCCCAGGCTGGCCTGAGACTTCTTGTGTCTTTGCCTCCCATGTCACCGATGGTGCTGGCACTGATTACCCATGGGTAGGACCACATGACTTTTTATGGGTTTCAGGGATGAACCTGAGCCCTCCTGTTTGGACGGCCAGCCTTCCCTTGGTCATCTCAGCAGCCCCAGTGTGGATCTTAGCATTCATTGATTGATTAACTGATTGGTCGCGTGAGGGGAGGGGTCTATTCTCTCCCTCCACCATCTGGGTCCCAGAGATCAAACTCGGGTCGCCAGACCGGGCAGCAAGCGTCTTTACAGGCTGAGCCCAGCACCTGTTTCCTTTTACCTTTGATGACGCGGTGATTACAGGATGAAGACTTAGGCCCATTACTCAAATTTCACTTCTACTGGACAGCACCGAGCTGAAGTCTACCCTCAAGGCCATGGTCTTCTTTGGCCCATGTGGCAGGGATGTCCATCCTTTTGTCATCCACGAATGCCTTGGGTCTTACTGGAAGGTACCTTGGAACACATGTGGCCCTTGGGCCTTGGGCTGGACGTGTCTGAGAAGGGAAGGCCATTTACAGTGGTCCCTCAGTGTTAAAACAGGCTCTTTTCTTTAATATGTGCATGCGTGTGCCTGCTGGTCTGTGTATGTACCATGAAGCATGCAGATGCCCACGGAGGCTAGAAGAGGGGGGACGTAGGGAGAGAGAGGAGAGAGAGAGAGAGAGAGAGAGAGAGAGAGAGAGAGAGCACTAAGACCTACATGTTGATGTCAGTGGACAGTTTGAGGAGTCAGTTTGAGGAGAGAGAGAGAGAGAGAGAGAGAGAGAGAGAGAGAGAGAGAGAGAGAGAGAGAGAGAGAGAGAGAGAGAGAGAGGGGGGGAGAGGGAGGCCTTGGGAGTGCCCAGTTCTGCCCCTGAGGGGAAGAGAGGTCACCGAGCTTGGCTGGGGTGTGGCTGCGGCCACTATCCTCAGAGCTGACCAGACAGACTCTACCTTAGGGGTCTGGCCTGTGGGGGGTTCTCTCTGACCCCTCCCCCTCAGTACAGATCTCCAGTGAGATGTCCCAGTGTCCTCAGAACATGCCAGGGCTCTCTGAAGGCTACAGGAAGCAGAACATCCATTCAGAGCCGTTTGAGCCTCCAGCCCACCCCTGCCTTCTGCTGCTTCCGCCTGAGGCCTTGCCAAGCCCTTTGGAGGGCGGGAGAGTGGTAGCCAGAGATGGCCTCCGCTGGCCCCTTCTTCCTGTCTCTCCTCAATTCCCGCCACTCAGACACCCACAGCCATTGTGGTTGGGGGTGGGGGCAGGCAGAGCTCAGGGCAGGGCTGCCGCTGCTGGATTCTGCATGGCCCAAGGTAAAACCTGGCCCGTGGTGACCATAACATGCTGTGACATCTGTCAGCCCTTTTCCAGTCAGTACACTGTGATGGCTCAGCGTGGAAGATGGGCCTCTGGTGCTGGGAAAGGACCATGCCTTGGCGCATGGCATGCTTTGTTTCAGTAGTCGTCCAGGTTGCTCCCACTGTGTGCTAGGGTTAGGACAGACCTGGTGACAAGCCACCATCCCGGCCTGCCCCCTACATGGGGATAGTGAGCAGAACAGTATGCTGGGGACCATTTCACAGTGTCACAACATGGTGACATGACACAACATGGTGTCCACATAGCCAGTCCTGCTAGGCCAGCTTTAGCAGCATGCTAGAAGCCGCAGGTTTAAACCTGAAGCTGAAGGTTGGGGTCAGCAGCAGCTGGGGCAGAGGTACAGTGCTACTGGGCCCCGGGAGGGAGGCGTTATCAGGGCTGATGGAGGATGCGCCAGGCAATTCTAGACACTCCCAACAAGCTTTGCTTTAAAAAGGAGGGTATACAGCCAAGTCCCGCAGGCCCAGGACTCAGAACTGCACTGTTCCTAAGGCTCTCCCTCCCTCCTTCCTCCCTCCCTCCCTCCCTCCCTTCCTTCCTTCCTTCCTTCCTTCCTCCCTCCCTCCCTCCCTTCCTTCCCTCTCTCCCTCTCTCCCTCCCTCCTTCCTTCCCTCCTTCCCTCCCTCTCTCCCTCCCTTCCTTTCTTTTCCTTTCTTTCTTTCTTTCCTTCCTTCCTTTCCTCCTTCCTTCCCTCCTTCCCTCTCTCCCTCCCTCCTTCCTTCCCTCCTTCCCTCCCTCTCTCCCTCCCTTCTTCTCTTTTCCTTCTTTCTTTCTTTCTTTCTTTCTTTATTTCTTTTTTTCTTTCTTTCTCTCTTTGTTCATTTGTATTTTCAAGATAGGGTTTCTCTGTGTAGCTGTCCTGGAGCTCACTCAGTAGACCAGGCTGGCCTTGAACTCACCTAGCACATGCTTTTTTTTTTTTTTTTTTGCTTGTGTGTGGAGGCATGCATACACTGGCATGTGTGTACATTAACATCTGGAAGCCCAAGGTTAATATCAAGAATTACCCTTGATTCTTCTTATACCTTATTCACTGAGGCAGGGTCTGCCAACCAAACCAGAGCTTGTTGATAGGGACATCTGCCTCTGCCTTTTGAGGCTGGCTTACAGGCCGGCTGCCATGCCCATCCAGCATTTATGTGGGTTTCTTGGATCTGAACTCTGACCTTCACATGTGTAGAGCAAAGTCTGCACCACCGAGCCTGTCTCGCCAGTTTAATACACACCTTCCTAGAGTCCCTGGCGTGCAGCTGCCTTTGTCTCTCTGTCTGAGTATGGGACAGAAAGCAATGGCAGATGATGAAGGTACCCCAAGACTGCTACCCACCTGTGCAGAGGGGCTGCAGGGTGGGATGGGCACTGGGAGGCATAGACACAGCAGACAGACGGTGGCCCAGGCCTGCAGTGTCCACAGTGGAGGACAGATTTCCACTCCTGTAGAGAAAGGCGCATCCCTGGCTGCCCCTTACAAGGAGGAACAGGGAGTGGCCTTGACTGACAATTGCTATGCAGGGCAGTGGCCCCTGCACCAGCTTGTTCACAACACCTGTCATCACGTGCTGTCAGCACAGCACTCTGGTGCAGCTTAATTTATGCCTCGAGTGTCACACGTCCACACAGCCCGTATTTAAACCATCACAAGACTGTGGTTGATGAGCACTGTCTCTTTGACAGGTGTTCTGGTGGGGAGGCTGCCTGGATACCTCCCATCCCAGGACACTGGCAGCCCAACAGCAGGGGCCCAGGAGGGGTGGGGAAGGGGGCCAGGCCACCTTTGGTTGAGATGCCTGGCCTGCAGGCAACCTGTCACAGAGCTTCCAGAATGTCTGCCTTCCTCCTCCTCCTCATATAAATATGAACTTCCATCGGGGCTCAGGGCTAGACTCCCACCACCTCTCAGGCTTACAGCACATGCTGGAGATGTCAGAGCATAACTGAGTTTTGGAAAAACGACAGTCAGTAGATGAATGTATTACCTCTGCCAGGCTGCCTGGGCTCACATCTGAGATGTAACCGGGAAGACTGTCCAGTCGGCAGAAGCGAAGAGAATGGGAGCATTGGAACATCCCAGGGTACTAAACAAAGTGTTAGCCTTGTTCCAAGTGCATCCTTTTTTGCATGGACCAATTTTCCTGTTTGGTATAAGATTTATTTGTTCAACACTGAAATCAAATGACACTTGAACTAACAAGCAGACATGGCCTAAATGATGTGTGGGACCCTTAAACAAATTAATCAGCTGTGTTTGCCCAACGTATCTGAGGCCACACACTCACTCCCCAAGGCCGATTTAACAAACTGATAGATATTTTGGAGGTTTTTGTTTTGTGTGTGTCGGTGTGTGTGTGTGTGTGTGTAGGGGGGGTGTTTGGTTTTTGTTTTTTGTTTTGTTTTTCAAAACAAGATTTCTCTGTGTATCCTGGCTGTCCTGGAACTCACTCTGCAAGGCCTTGAACTTGAAGATTCACTTGCTTCTGCCTCCCGAGTGCCAGGACTGAAGGTGTGTGCCACCAGTGCCTAGCAACTTCTGAGTTCGTAACAAAACACCAGCCGAGTATGTCAATGTCCGCCCCTTTAATCCCACACTCCAAGGCAGAGGCAGCGCAGCTAGATCTCTGTGGATTTGAGAACATCCTGATCTACATGGCAGGTTTCAGGTTATCCGGGGCTAAACAGTGAGACCCCATCTCAAAATAAAATAGAATTTACAGAGCTCCAAGTTACCACCATGCAGTTCTGGAAGCTAGAAGTCTGACATGTATCTCCCTCCACAGGGGGGGAAGCAAGAGGTCTGAGGCTGCAGGCTTCCTGAAAGCCAGAGGACCTCCCATTTATTTATTCATTTACTTACTTATTTATTAAGACAGGGTTTCTCTGTAACTTTGGAAGCTACCCTGGAACTAACTCTTTTAGACCAGGCTGGCCTCAAACTCACAGAGATCCGCCTGCTTCTGCCTCCCAAACGCTGGGACTAAAGGCGTGCGCCGCCGCCACCCAGCCTGACCTTGTATTTTCTTGCAGCTGACCTCCTCCCACTCCAAAGACGGATGGTAAGTATGTTGTCCAAGCCCATGTTTAGAAGTGTCACGTGTCACTACACAGAAGCTTTTCAGTGTCTCCCCACCCCTTTTCGCCTACACAGATGTTTTAAACACGCATCACAAGACAGTGGCCGTAGCAAGACTCTTGAGCATGGCCCTTCTTGGGGCCAGAAAGTGTGACTTTGGCCCTTTTTGGTGCCATCTGCTACCCAAGACACACATTCACAGCTGGAGTGTGCTGGTGAGACTCAAACCCAGACCGGCCTAAGGACCCACCCCATGGTGGGTGGTGCTGAGGCTGGATGTCCGTGACATTGAGTAGGAAGCCCAGTGTGCAATGCTTACCAGGGTCTGGTCTTTTAAATAGAGAGGAAGCTAAAGAAAAAAGAAAAGAAAAAAGAAAAGAAAAGAAAGCGTGAGGGTGGGGATTGGATGGAAGGCGCAAACTGTCTTGTACTCTCTCAATCGCCCCACATGTATCTGTCCACCTTTTCTGTCTCTCTGAAAATTGTGACCTGCTTCAGAGAGCTTCTGCTCTCAATTACACGTGGCCGGTGCCACCTCAGACGCACAGACAGCGGCGGCACTGCAGCCACACACATCGCATCGTGACGGAAAGTCAGCCAGACCCTAAGGTGAGCAGGTGTCCAGCTGTTACATCCGAGAAGGCTCCTGGGAGCTGCAGTGCTGCAGGACTGGCCCAGGAGCCTTGCTGTAGAGCGAGCGGCCAGCCTGTTCTCTCCCGAGGGAGCGAGCATTGCAGGCGGTCTGCAGCCGGCTCTCATCTCTGCACCCGGGTCCCTCCACCAGGTAGTGGGGTGAAGGGATGAATCTGCTCCCAGAGACAGGGAGGCCAGCTGTGGGCATCAGCTCCTAAAGACCTGGCAGCAAGGCCAAGTTGGAGGAGAGTCTCTGTCCTTGCCATGGGGAGACTGGCACCTCCCTGTCACTTCCAGCATTACAACAGGAAATGCTCAGAGGAAGGGAAGTGTGGAGAAGCCCGCAGGGGGCGAAGGTAGAGGGCCATTGGTAAGGTCGGGCTGAAAGGCACCCGAGCCCCAGGTAGCTGTGGCTTTGACACAACACAGCCATGCTCCCTCTGTGCAGACAGGGGAGCTCTGAGGTCCCTGGGAGCCCGGTCCTGCCCCCTTCCTCCTCCATGCTTTGCCATGCTTCTCATGTCTTGGACAACAGCTGCTTGAACTCCAGCCATTACACGTGTGTTCTAGTTAGGATGAGGAAACACAGTTAAAGATCCCAGAACATGGAACAAAGCCCCTTGGGGTCCGGCTCCTCTTCCCAGGCCTCAGCACTGCTGTTCCCACAGGCCTCTCCGCAGGGCCCAGCAGCTCAGGCTCCTGCCCGCCGTGCCTACCCAGCTCCCTATCCACTCTCCCGTGTCAGAGGTCAGGGCACCATCCAGAGCCCCCCACCCCACCCCACCCCATGGTCTCTGCCTCAGCCACCTCTGTGTGCCCCCTTGTTGCCTCTGTAAGATGCAAAGTCACTTTCTATGAAGGCCCCGGGGGACAGGGACCTTCTCTGAGGTGCCCATTCTTTGTCCCGACTGCCCAGGAGCAGCTATAGCCCGAGGCAGGACTTTGGTCAGCATGGGTGGGGAAGACACCCAGGCTCCAGTAATCTCGAGAGGACTGTCCATCTCCTGGCCCTGAGGTTCAGTGGGCTGCAGGTCTGAGACGCCTGACAAAACCCTGGGTGCTGGGTCTGAACAGCCATGACCTTCAGTGACCCCAAACACAGGGTCAAGGCCAAGATGGGTCTGTGAAGGGAACAAGCTGGCAGTCCCTTCTGGCCCTGGCTTTGGAGGAGATGCCTTTGCTCTGAATACTAAGGTACTTGAAGGTCATCTAAGGACCTCATAATAAGATGGTTTCCCTGGCCTTTGATCCCAGCACTCGGGAGGGGAGACAGAGATGAGAGGATGTCTGTGAGTTCCAGGCCAGCCTGGTCTAAAGAGAGTTCGAGGACAAGCTCCAAACCTACAGAGAGAAACCCAGTCTCGAAAAATCAAACACACAGACAAACCACAGTCCTACTGAAGAAGCTGCTCTGTCCTGCACTGCAGGGAGCTGGGCTGAAGCTCTCTGAGAAACCCCAGGCAGAGGCAGAAACTGAGGGGGGAGGGGAGGAGCTTACCTGATGACGTCACTGACCACATCAGTGATCATCTGGGTCCGGCTGAGCCTGCAGCTCTCTCCGTCCCTCTGTCCCTCTGCTTCCATAAGCCAGCTCGAGATCAGCACAACACGTTTCCCAGAGTTGGGCGAGTAATTTTCCCGATGGCTACGATAAACCTGGGAAGAGTAGAATTCATTCCCCAACCCCTGTGACCTGGAACCAGAGCCCTGATGTTACCTTGGAGGCCCGAAAGCTTCAGCCCTGGGGGATGGAGGGAGTTCAGGAAGAGAAGGGCCTGGTGATGCTGAGGATGGATGCTGGGGATCCAGGCATGGTTAGGCAAACCCTCTGCCAACTGAGGAGAGGCCCTGGGCAGGAAATTCACAACAGAAATGCCAGGTCTTCTCAGCCAGAGCCCTCTTCTGCAACGACCGTACCCTGAAGCTTAGATTTGCAGGCAGATATGTGAACATTCAGGGGGAGCCCATGCTTGCCCTTGGAGGCCAAATAAACCAGTGCCAGCCCCCTAGCCAGGCTGATGGGTTCCAGCCAGGAGGCGAAAATTGGTAATGACTTTGAAATCCTCTCTGATGCCATTCTGTCCACCTGAAATAGAATTTCACTTTGCTTTCATTTTAAGATTCCTAACATTAGCAGAGATTTTTTTTTTAAAATGCACATAAATATTTGTAATCGGCCCTGCTTGGGTTGAAGATAAACAGTCACAAAGAGTATTGTGACCACAGTCCCTTCCCGCTAACAACTTCCTCAGAGAGGAAAGGTTCGGTTAATCAGAAGGAAATTGGCTGCAGCTGTGGCAGACCTGGGGCTTGGGGGCAGTCTGTCTCCTGCTAGTCCTCGGTGTCCCCTGCAACACAGATCCACTTAGGAGGGAGTTGGTTCTCTGGGGACCCAGGGCTGCACTCCCTGGGCCTCTGGACATGCTGACCATGGCAGTGACCATGGTGGCCTTTTGACGTCATAGTCTGGATGCTAATGCAAGCATTTGCTTGTCTGGAAGTGTCATTTGAAAAGACTGCTTTGTTGTTTCAATCTACACATCAACAAGCTTCCAAAGTTCCAGGTTCCACTCCGTCCCCACGGAAAGCAAGGTAGCTCCCAGATCAGTCCGCCGTTGGCTCACGGAGCGCTTCTCGGGTACCCGTGGGAGGTGAAGCGTTGCTGGAGCAGGCTGCACACCAGGCTGGTTGGTGCTCCTCACTCCCACTGTCTGGGGACTGTCCAGGGGCTTTGTCTCCAGGCTCAGCCCCAGGTTATAGGACTCCTCAGCCCACCCCAGTGGTCCAGTGAGGGCTGTAGCTGAAGACCTCCAGGGTCAGAGTTAAATGGGGGTCATCGGTACTTATGCAGGGTCCACACTGCTCTTGCATAAGAGGGACATCAAAGGCCTCCCTGCAGGAAGTGTGCATTCTAAAGGGAGGGCAGAGACAGCATGCACTAAGCGTGGGGGCGGAGTAAGGGCGAGGAATCAAATGAAAGTGGTGGCAGGTTTGTGAGGTGGGGGGGGGCCATTCCACTTTGCATTAGTCATTTAACATTTCCTTACAGCCTCACAAACCAGGGCTCACATTTTCCGTGGATTTGAGGCCCCACTTGGTCCCCAGTTGAGATTAGACCCTGGAGCCAAGGTGGCAGGTTCAAAACCACTCC